>JAJAGP010007259.1:0-14728 GCA_025084515.1 Ancistrus triradiatus | reverse complement strand
GATATGTTTCACATTAAAAACACAATTAACCATAAACTTGTGTTTAAAAAGAGTGTTTGTTTATAGTGTATAAGCATCACTTAGAGTAAAATAAACCTAGGCTCAGACTTTCCTGTCGCATAGTTTGCAGTTTATTCTAAAAAGCTTTCTCATCCTCTTTACTCCCCACGGCTGTATGCTATTGCAGGAGCTTTTGTCAAGGGCAGCGCAGCATGTTGACCAATGTCATCCATACGTGAGGTCATTCCAGCCTAAGCCAGTGTAAGTCCTGAAGAAATATCATTAGCATACTCACAGAGGTGCCAGAGTTTAGAGCATGTGTGCTGGGCTTTGTTTTGAGCTGTGATTTAGGATTAAATAAATGGGGACAAATACAATAGAGCCACCCATAGAGCAGCAGTGAATCCACTGCTGGCTTAAAAAGACGCAATACGTCTCGATACCTGTTTACAGTAATACCAGAGATCAACACTACATCAGATACACATCAGATACTGATCCTGTTTGTGTTTATTTTGTGTCGTCTTTCTCACATGAGTTGTAAATCAAGTGAAAGGGGTGAGTTTTACCAAGTGTGTGTGTCTTTGTGTGTATGTGTGTGTGTCAGGCTTTTATCCCAGCTGCATGCTGCAGTTTACAGGCACGGTGTGTGGTCTTTCTCTCTTGCTGGTCACTGTATGTCTTTATTTGAATGTAGTGGTTTGGATTAGGGACTGATGGAGATGTGGGGCTGGCAGGGGCCACATTAGGGCTGAATGTAGTTTCTGGAGCAGCATGGAGACACTGACTTTCACAGAGCTGAATTAATGAGGCTTCCCTTGCACAGAGCAAAGTACCTTCTCTTTAGCCTCCTTCAGCTGCCTCTCTGCTACCCAAGTCCTTTCTGCCTTATTTTCTTTTTCCACGCTTCTCTGAATTGTACCCAAAGTGTATTTGAAGCCATTGAGTTGAGTTAGTCAACCTTTCTGGTCTTGGTAGACCTTAGATAGCTTTGTATATTTGTTTTCTTACACTGAGAATAATCTCCCATTGTTCATCTTACTAGTTGACCGAAAATTATGCTGCTGCAAATCTCCAAAACTGTTTAGTTTCATTGGATGTTCTTTTCATATTTGGTCTGGAGCACATGGCGTCCATTTCTTCCAAACATATCTGGAGTAGTGATTTGTCTGACCACAATAACTGATTCCACTGCATCCTAGATGCCTTTTAGCTCAGTGAATTTGACACCGCTTCTGGACATGGTTAACATAAGGCTTATTTTTCTTTTTTTTTGCACAGTAATGTTTTAAGTGCCATTTGTGAATGTAATTCCGTATTGTAGTGTTGACAAGGTTTGCCTTTTGATTGTATGAGCTATTGATGGTTCTTGATGCAGTGCCGTCTGAGGGATCAGGGATCACGGGAGTTCAGTTTAAGCTTGTGTCCTTGTTCTTTACGCACTGAAATTCCTCTGAAATTCCTCTACTGAGTCCTTGAATCGTTTAATGATATCATGCACTGTAGAGGGAGAAATATGCAAGTCACTTCTAGTCTTTGTTTGAGGAGATCCACTGCCCTTCTTTGTTCATTAAAGTCTCAGCCTTTCAACGATACTGCTTTTCTACAGATAAATCCTGATAATAAGTTCCAATCTCAATTCATGAAGGCTGGGCTTGCCCCCTGCTCATACAGAAAGAGTGGTCAAGTGGCACCAGAAACAGACCAAATTCTGCAGTCCTACCACCATTTATTCACTGAGATATGTTAGGTAGCTTTTCACTACCATGTCAAATTAACGTTCACCTGAATGTTCGTAACCAGGGTTTCCTCCCCCCCCTCAAAAAATTAACCAAAAGCATCATAATCCCACAGTGCATCCTGGTGTCATCAGTACCCAATATAAACAGTACACATGTACTCGATAGTCCATGTGACTCAAAAGAAAATGGGACTCATTGGACCAGACAGCCTTCTTCCATTGCTCCAATCTGCTTGGTCTGTGACTATCTAGCCCCATACTCAGTAATAGGCACTACATACAAGATGTGTCACTCTCATGCATCAATGAACCTTGTGTGCCAACACCCTGTCTCCAGTTCATGGTATGTCCCTCCTCTGACCACTGTTGGTAGGTACTCCCAACTGCTGACCAAGAGCATCCCCACAAGCCTTGTGTGGGACATTGGTATAGTCACTCAGGAGAACTGTACACCTAACAGCTAGTATACGTATCTCACATTCTGCTGCATGATCATGAAGCAGTCTTACGCAGACATTTGGGAACCCATGGATAGGTTACATGATATGTTGAGGTTATCACAACCTCAGCAGGAAGCCAACTTTAATAGAGCCATATTTTTGCACCTTTCATGCACGGATGAAAAATTGTGTTAACAAACAAACATAAATGTTTAGGGGTGACCAAACTTTTTAAGTATTGTGGTACAGTGGGGCAAAAAAGTATTTGGTCAGCCACTGATTGTGCAAGTTCTCCTACTTAGAAAGATGAGAGAGGTCTGTAATTTTCATCATAAATACACTTCAACTATGAGATACAAAATGAGAACAAAAATCGAGGAAATCATATTGTAGAATTTTTTAAGAATTTAATTGTAAATTATGGTGGAAAATAAGTATTTGGTCAATAACAAAAGTTCAACTCAATACTTTGTAACAACCTTTGTTGGCAACGACAGAGGTCAAACGTTTCCTGTAAGTCTTCAGCAGGTTTACACACACTGTAGCTGGTATTTTGGCCGATTCCTCCATGCAGATCTTTTCTAGAGCAGTGACGTTTTGGGGCTGTCGCTGGGCAACACGGACTTTCAACTCCCTCCACAAATGTTCTATGAGGTTGAGGTCTGGAGACTGGCTAGGCCACTCCAGGACCTTGAAATGCTTTTTACGGAGCCACTCCTTCGTTTGCCCGAGCGGTGTGTTTGGGATCATTGTCATGCTGGAAGACCCAGCCACGTTCCATCTTCAATGCTCTCACTGATGGAAGGAGGTTTTGGCTTAAAATCTCATGATACATGGCCCCGTTCATTCTTCCCTTAACACGGATCAGTCGTCCTGTCCCCTTTGCTGAAAAACAGCCCCAAAGCATGAGGATTCCACCCCCATGCTTCACAGTAGGTATGTGTTCTTGGGATGCAACTCAGCATCCTTCTTCCTCCAAACACGATGAGTTGAGTTTTCACCAAAAGTTCTACTTTTAGTTTCATCTGACCACATGATCTTCTCCCAGTCCTCTTCTGGATCATCCATATGCTCTCTGGCAAAACTTCAGATGAGCCTGGACATGTACTGGCTTAAGCAGGGGGACACGCCTGGCACTGCAGGATCTGAGTCCCTCTTGGCGTAGTGTGTTACTGATGGTTCCTTTGTTACTTTGGTCCCAGCTCTCTGCAGGTCATTGATCAGGTCCCTCTGTGTAGTTCTGGGATTTTTGCTCATCGTTCTCATGATCATTTTGACCCCACGGGATGAGATCTTGCGTGGAGCCCCAGATCGAGGGAGATTATCAGTGAGTCTTGTATGTCTTCCATTTTCTTGCAATTGCTCCCACAGTTGATTTATTCACACCAACCTGCTTGCCTATTGTAGATTCACTTTTCCCAGCCTGGTGCAGGTCTGCAATTTTCTTCCTGGTGTCCTTCCACAGCTCTTTGGTCTTGGCCATGGTTGAGTTAGGAGTCTGACTGTTTGAGGCTGTGGACAGGTGTCTTTTATACAGATAACGAGGTCAAACAGGTGCTATTAATACAGGTAGGACAGAAGAGCTTCTTAAAGAAGAAGTTCCAGGTCTGTGAGAGCCAGAAATCTTGCTTGTTTGTGGGTTTTCCACCATAATTAAATTCTTAAAAATTCTACAGTGTGATTTCCTGGATTTTTTTCCTCATTTTGTCTCTCATAGTAGAAGTGTATCTATGATGAAAATTACAGACCTCTCTCATCTTTCTAAGTACGAGAACTTGCACAATCAGTGGATGAGTAAATACTTTTTTGCCCCACTGTAAATAGTACCTGATCTGTGGGGGTCCTGACCATTAGAGACCATTAGAGAGTAAAGGGGACTAACAAAGTATATAGAGAAACAGATGGACTACAGTCTGTAATTGTAGAACTACAAAGTGCATCTATATGGTAAGTGAAACAGATCAAATGGTTAATGAGTGGAAATACGAGTGTACCTAATTAAATGATTGGTGAGTGTTATTTCCGTGCCTATTTTGTAACCATTATTTGCCTTTTTTCTTCTAGACGGCTGAGAGGAACCCTGGAGGTACTCCTGGTCTTCATCTGGACTCAGGGTCCTCTGGAGTTTACTGATGCTTCAGATTTCCTAAAGCCATTCACTGAATACGAGTACAGAGTCACTGCCCACAACTCCCAGGGCTCTACTTCCAGCACCTGGAGCTCCACCTTCACTCTGCAGTCTGAGCCACAGGGTATGGATATGCCCACAACTTGGCCAACTGGTGCTTATTCCATCTACCTGAACTGGACACAGCCCAGTGAGCCCAATGGACTGATCTCTGAGTACAGAGTAGTGTATAAGAGACAAGCCAGCGATCCTTCACTTAACTCTACCAGCATCACAGCACTCACAGTACCGGTAAGCTGTCCTTATGTCTAAACATGTTTTTTTAGAGATGTTTATAAGGAAAGTTTTTGCTTTAATGCAAGACTTAGAGATTCAATTAAACCAGTCTAGGTTGTTCTACCTACAGATTGGCCTATGTATATTAAACACATGGTAGCCCAAACTACCAGACATAAAAACAAGCTTTCAGAGCTAGATGTAATCACAAGGTGTGGGCTTGTATGTATATATATATATATATATATATATGTGTGTGTGTGTGACTTTCATAGCATCCCATCCTTAAAGTTTCAAAGTCACTAATGCACCCTTTTTTGCTGAGCTAGTGTAAACTGTGGTGTTTTTGTTGCAGCACAGTTTTCCCATGCCGCTATGGAGACAGCGCTTAGAATTAGCCCCTAATGATTTCAAACATGGTTTGCTCACTGGTGCGTAGTCCATTACCAGGTACACGCTACTTATTTGGAACATAATTTTAAACTAGTGACTTCGGTTAGTGATCTGAGACTGCATGATGACATTGTGAGACAGCAGAAGTAAACTGCTGCTTTTTCTTCTGTGTTGCATGTCAATAAAGGATCACAGAACACACAGAACCCAGAAATTGAAACTGGTTTTGAATGTAAGCCTATGATGAACCATGCTTTTTTTCCAGCATAATGGCTTTTATGTTTTTATTTTGGGTTTGGCTTGAATCTCCTGTGGTTTTCACAATCACAAATCGAGGGAGATTATCAATGGTCTTCTAAGTCTTCCATTTTCATACAGTTGCTCCCACAGTTGATTTATTCCCGCCAACCTGCTTGCCTATTGTGGATTCACTCTTCCCAGCCTGCTGCAGGTCTACAATTTTCTTCCTGGTGTCCTTCGACAGCTCTTTGGTCTTGGCCATGGTTGAGTTTGGAGTCTGACTGTTTGAGGCCGTGGACAGGTGTCTTTTATACTGTATATTAATACAGGTAACGAGTGGAGGACAGAAGAGCTTCTAAAAGAAGAAGATGCAGGTCTGTGAGAGCCAGAAATCTTGCTTGTTTGTGAGGTGACCAAATACTTTTTTTCCACCATAATTTACAATTAAATTCTTTAAAAAATCCTACAATGTGATTTCCTGGATTTTTTTTGCACAAATCCCTATGTCACAGAATAATAACAGTCTGTGGTTTCGTTAAATGGATTGTTTGAGAAAGTAAGGCATTTTTTGGCAATGCTGGGTAATGCAAAGTTGCTACTTTTGATTAACTATAAATTTGTTTGAGCTCAGGTGCACTGTCAGATGGGGATTTGCAGCACGTGGGGATAACTTTCAGGCCAGGCATTGAAAGACATGACTGGCTAAACTTCATATTGCTTCCTATTTCCACTTTTACAGTGGTAGTAAGTCTGACTCTGTAATCAGCTGAAAAAGGGAATACCATCATCAGACCTGGAGCAGAGAAGGAATTCAAACACTGATTACAGCTCATAGAAATGATGATTAATGTTTATATAGGCCTATAAGCTGGCCACTTCAGCTAAAAGCATGTCAAAGGAATGAGCCAGTAATAGAAACGACCAGAAGTATTAATTAAATACATAATACATTGTTTAAACAAAAACTTATAACGGGCTCATTTTGAAGCCTTTTATTTATAGAAATCTCAACTCTAAAGTTGCACAACCCTTGAGACGCTTTGTTTACAGGGAATGTGAGAACAAACCTGTGATGATCATTTCCCAAACAAGCCCAGAATCAATAGTCTGTGCTCAGTTATTGTATGAGATGCAGAGACGTTTATTAACTAGAATAAGATTAATGGAGAACAAAATAAATTGAGCATATTTAAGGGGGCCATAAATGCCATCTCTGTTAAGCTGTGTAATTAGCGCATGGCCAGTGCTAATTATTGAAAGTAAATTTCATAATTAGTTTTTAACCATGAATAGCCTCGGATTTCTTCTGCTGTGACAAGATAAAAGCTTGTGTAGCCGTGAGTCATCCAAAACTGCAGATGATACGTTTAATGTATGTACAGACTTGGCAGAAAATCTCGCTCCTTTTCCTGCAGGTTTAGTGAATCTAGAAATCATTGGACGAAATCTAGAAATAATCTCACGAGTGCTTAGGTGTTGTTTGTGTGTTTTGTGGAGAAACAAGGAGGTGTATGTTGTCTTTTGTATGCCGACAGCAACTTTTCCTGCTGACCTTTGTGGGTAACGCATTATATCAAATGTAAATAGTGCCATTTAAACGGATTCATTTGAATTAAACTTTCGGTCACAATCATTCATCAGTGATGTTTTCTCTCCCATTTGAAAGCAGCAAAGCTAGCACACCTTGGTTCGTTTTGATGAGATCATTTGCTCGGTGTGCCATGTGCTTGTGTGTGCAGTGAGTGTAGAGCTGAGTTCCAGCTTTTGCTTTATCCATGCCTTTGTGTCTGTAACCCATTGCTTAGATATCCTAATGGCATCACATAATCATTCAATCACAATTAGAGACAGTTTAGGTTAGCCAATCAAGCTACTGGCATTTTGGGAGGTGTGAGGATACTGAATTACCTGGAGGAAACCCATAAGGGCACAGGAAAAACATGTCCCATTGGGACAAATAAAACTCCACTCAAGCTTATTGTGCAAACCAAGTTTGAGCTGAGCTGAGCCTTTTAGCAGTGTAATGAAGGGAAGCAATCCAGGTCCCACTGAGAGTCTCCAGTTCTCCCACTGGGCTTTAGAGTAATGCCTGCCCGATACAGAAATTAATTATTTGGGTAGCAATTAATGAACATCATCAGAGCTAAGCCTTTTGTCAGTGCCTCTCTCTGCTTCTGTGGAAATCATTTACAGTTGTGGGTGCTATTCACTTGGCAGCCCTTTCAAGTTCTTCTTGACCTCCAGAAGTCAGCATTCGCTTTGGTGTGGGGGCGAAGGCGTGACATAAGGTAGTTTCATGTTAATCAACTCATAATTAATTTTCCACCTTGTCCTAAGTCCTGTTGAGTTATGACCCTGACCTGATAAAGTGGGCTGCTGATTAATCATCTTTTGTTTCACGATACTTTTGTTCCCATTTTTGAGCAAAACATGTAATTAAAAGAGATTTTAATCTCATTTCACCTTTGTTTAACCTTTTTTCAACCATTTAACATAATTATTTTAAACCTTTAGAAATAATTTGTAGAATATTAAATTGTTTAGTGTCTTTATGCCAAGAAATTACACTGAAAGGGTATTAGGGTTGCACAGAAACTTGTTTACACCTGTTTGTATGTACTAGGATATTTAAATACACATTAATATACAACTCCTCTCCTCCTGTTATAACCAAATTAAAGGCCACCTAGCTAATGGCTAATAAAATAATATCAGTTTGCACTGGTATACTCTTTAGTGACTAATTAGCGTTGCCAAATCTCTCAAAATGTAATATATGCCAGAACTTCCAATATGTTAGTACAAAATTATACTACAAAGGGGTTTGTTTGTTTGGTTGGTTGCCTTTTTCTCGCATTTTAAACCTTTTTCCTGATAAGGGTCATGGGGGCTGAGGCCACTCTTCCCAGAGGACACAGATCTGAGAGGTAAACCTGCCTTGGACAGGACACCAGTCCATCATTGAGCTGTGCTGGGGTTGCTGTTGCAGTGCCAGGGAAAGAACTCATCCCTTTATCATATCATGCCCATATCTCCTCCCTCAGGCACATATCAAAACGTGCCTATGTGCAACGCCTGACCTGGCCAAAGCACACTCAGGCCAAAGACCCTGCGGAGGTGAATTAGCATAGCATCCCATACTTACTATAATTAATATAAATGATTACAACACCAATGGTGCCATTATTTGGTAGAATGCAGGCTTTTAATCAATACAGCCAAGTTAGCAGGCATTAGCTAACTGCTAATAAACTAGCTCACCCTGATCTCAAGTGTATGAATGGAATGTCTCTGAGTCTTAACTGTCAATATTATATTCATAGCAGTTTGGGGGTGGGGGGGGATTTTGCAAGTAGAGAAAGAAGAACTGCTTCTTTGCAACGCAACACTCCAGAGTTAAATGTGCACAAATTTCTCAGTTCCCTGTTCTCTTATGAAATACCTGCCCACGTCAAAAATACAACGGGTAATACGTTACGCTGTCACATAACGACAGTTTCTCATTAAATACTAAAAAAAATGGGAAAAAAAGTTACTCCAAACCAGGGCTGTTTTTGATTAAAATCGATCATCATTTGAATGACGCCATATCAATTTATTTATACCCAAGATCGAAATTTAAACTTTGCCTATTTTCCATCTGTATGCATAAATCTGTGCCAAAACAATAACTGAGCCTCTGGTAACTTTTATATGAGAGATATATGTCCATACAGCATTGTTGAAATCGATGGCTTCTGAACCCTTATTAATGTTTCGGAACCATGTTATGTTTTACCCAGACGTAAACATTTGAGTGAAGTGGCCACTCCAAATGCAGATGGGTTAGGTTAATTCTTCATGTAAACACTAATCATTTTCATAATGGTAGGTTGAGTGTTATTTGTACAATTACAAAATGAGTTCTCTGAAAATCTCTGTCAAAACCTGGTATTGTAACTGAAATATCTCTAACTGAATGGTTGTTGAATCAAATTGGAAATCAAATTGAATCGAGACCTTGTGAATCAGAATTGAATCGATTCAGGATATCAGTGGTGATGACCAGCCCTAGTCAATACCAGTACACTACAGTATCCCTTATAGCATTGCTCATTGCAGTATATAATATGATGTTTGGATAACATCCAGATTGCAAAAAGTGCCATTTCAAAGGACGTATCGTGGACATGAAGCATACTTTTATTTAAGTTACTGACTGTAATAATAAACTTTTCTGCTGTCCTTGAATCAGAATCTCCTTTTTATCGTTTCGTGTTTTATGGATCTAAACCTAAATATTCATATAATTTGGATTAGATTAAAAGGTCAGGCTGATGCTGTTTGTCTCACAGAGAGATTTTGTGGCTCGGAACATTGTTTTCATTAACTTTTAGCATGTGTCTACATATTTAATGTCTATTTAATGTGCAAAAATATGTACATAGTTTGTTTACAAATGTACTTTAAATTCCTCATCTAACTCTTTTTAACATTGAGCTGAAATGGCCAACTTTCTCATTGTTTAGGGCTCTGGTGCTAGGTGTGTGTCACAGTAAAAAAATATGTATTATTGATTTGTGCTTGATTAAACCGCATTAAACAGAAAATCAGTGAAGTTTTAACTGTGCAAGGTTATGAAATGTCATTTCTAAATAGTGAAATAGTTTGGGTTTTTGTTTTTCCACCATTTATGTCATAGCTTGTCCTGGTGAGGGTCAGGAGGGGCTCCAGAGTCAATCCCAGAGAACACAGGGCACAGATGAGCATGTACACATCACAGGGTTGGGTAGAGGTCGCTATTCAAGAGCCGGAGAATGATTCCTCCATCTGGATTCACTTAATTATTATTATAAATTAAACTTCATTTTCTACACAGTTTCGACACTGAATCTAACAACATACAAATTGAACTATTCCTAATGAGTACTGGTCAATCTATGGCAACTTTTATTTTATTTTTACATGGTTTCTCCTGTTACTGTTATTCAGTCATGTTACTTTTTTATCTCTTTATCAGAAGTGGGTAGATGTTAGGATAACAGGATTGAGGAAAAACCTGGGGACATGACCAAAATATGTATTTTAAAGTAGAATATTATGGATTTCTTATGATATTTAAGGCATAGATTGGATATGGAGTGACACAACAATGCAAAACAAATTCTGAAGGCTTGTAATTATTGTATTTCATTGTAAAGTGTAATGTTAGAGACCAGGGGCAGCTAATAAATGCTATTTTTTAGTGTTCTAGGTAGTTTTTAGGAGTGTTTTAAATTATAAATTTTACAGTGCTGCTTGAAAATTTGTGAATTTGCTTTATTTCTGCATAAATATGACCTAAAACATCATCAGATTTTCACACAAGTCCTAAAAGTAGATAAAGAGAACCCAGTTAAACAAATGAGACAAAAATATTATACTTGGTCATTTATTTATTGAGGAAAATGATCCAGTATTACATATTAGTGAGTGGCAAAAGTATGTGAACCTCTAGGATTAGCAGTTAATTTCAAGGTGAAATTAGAGTCAGGTGTTTTCAATCAATGGGATGACAATAGGTGTGGAGTGTGCAACCCTGTTTTATTTTTTTATTTAAATCACAGGGATCTATCTATCTATTGGAGATAGAATGTTTTTTGATGGATGAGACCAAAATATAACTTTTTGGTTTAAAAGAAAAGCGTTCTGTTAGGAAAAAGGAAAACACTGCATTCCACATAAGAAGAACCTTATCCCATCTTTGAAACATGGTGGTGGTAGTATCATGGTTTTGGGCCTGTTTTTGCTTGCATCTCTGAGCCAGGATGACTTGGCCATCATTGATGGAACATGAATTCTTCCTGAATTAAAACCATATGAATTGTGTAAAGGAAAATGTCAAGACCATCTGTCCCATGGAACTGAATCTCCAAGAGAAGGTGGTTCATGCGCAAGACAACCGACCCCTAAGAGCACACAAGCCGTTCTAAACGACTCCATTCGACCACACCGCACCGAAGGCCAACGGCTCGAACGCCGCATCACCAAAGCATGGTATAAAGAAGAAAAAGTTCATGTAGTTGGAATGGCCAAGTCAAGCCTGACCTTAATCCAATCAAATTTGTGTAAGGACCGGAAGTGAGCGTTTATGTGCGGAAAACCCACTCAACATCCCATAGCCTGAATCTTTTCTGTCCTTAGGGGTCATGGGCTAAAATTCCTATATCCTGCCTCCAATCCAAGTTTTTAGGCGGATCAACGTTACAGGAACCTTTCAGTAACAACACCAGATAACTGATAGCATAGTTTCACACATACTTTTTGCCACTCACTAATATGAATCTTGGGTCATTTTCCTCAATAAATAAATGAAGACCAAGTATAATTTTTTTGGGTCTCAGCATTTGTTTAGAAAACGATCTGTTTCTCTTATCTACTAACTTTTTAGGAACCAACTGTGTGAAAAATCTCTGCTGATGTTTTTATAGGTCTTTCATATTGGTGTTCTGTTCTTTTTTTTTTGTTTTTTTGTCTTGCATCACTCCTACTTTCCCCCACTACACCCTATTCCTCCCCCCAATGGTTCGCCTAGTGATTCCCCTTGCATTGACTGCCAGGAGACTTTTGCTAAATAATATTTTTACCGTTGATAGATATTAGTTTCATATACATGTAATTTCCTGGGGTACAGAAACGGCACCCCTTAAGTGCACAATGATCTCGAGTACCATTTTCAAGTCAAAACCAAATCAATTCTGTATTTTTAACCACTGAAATCCGCTGCTAGTGGCTTTCCCATGCTCCTCTGCTGCAGACACCCCACCACCCCGATCACGTGTCACTTTCCACACCAGGAAATTGGAGTGTGGTTATTAGCACAGTTTCTCAGGGCTACATTTGTAATCCATTTATCCTGCTGGATCTTTTTTGGACACAGGCTTTGTGCTAGATCAGCTGTCCCGCCTGCTGTGTCAATACTTGGCCTGCAGTAGGGTGTTGTATTGATTTTGCTGTAACCAACTGTTGCGTGGCTACAGGTTGATTCTCTCTGGTGGCGCTAACATGAAGGGTTTTATTTCGTGATTGAGGGTAAGGCGCTGTCTAAGAGGAGACTTATGTAACAGCAGCCTTCTTGTCCGTTCATGGTACTTCTCTGAAAAAACTCCAGTCTTTGTTTAACATTTATTTCTATTGTTTGCTCCCTGTGCATTTCATGACTTTGGCTTTAAATAGATTCTCCCACCCGTGCACTGAATCGTTGTAGATGGTCTCGGGCGGGCTTGGAGCAGAGCAGATGGTGTAGTGCTTCATAATGCCTCTCTGCAACGTTTGGTGGCACCGCAGCATCAGGCGGAGACGTGTGACATCCTCTGGTCTGTGCACCACCTCACGCTCTGCATCAGTTTTTATGTTGAAGTCAGGGATGGATCGGAGAGGGGGGTGCTTCTATTGATCCCTGGCTGTGCCTTGTGCCGTAGCCAGCACCAGAAAGTCTGATTAATGGGCACGTCACAGCGGCAGGACTGAATGAGGCTATGGAGTGCAGGAGTCCTAGCCGCCAAAAACCTGCCTCACTGGCCATGTGTGCAGACGCCCCTCATTACCAAACACTTATCCAAGCTATGTGAGCGGGAGATAATAGCTCTCAGTACGCATCGGAACTCCCTTTTCAGCGTTAGCCCACATTTCTCCTTTGATACATCTCGGTTCGGTCTGTTCTTTACCTCCTTTATATAGTTTATGGTTTTCTCTACAGCTTCCTGCTACTTTTACCTGCCTCTCTGCTTGCATCACTCGCTGCACTCACCCGTTCTGTTTCATCTCTCTATCTGAGTCTCTGTCCTCCCTCCCTTCCTCTCACACTCTTTCCAGATGTTGCACCGCAGCCCCACGAGGTTCCCAGCGATGGGAGATGTATTAATACATCCTATTGATTAGATCAGGACCCCTGACAGTCATTTGCCGCGATACCATCTGGCCGCTGTTCCAACGCCTTCACCCAAACAGGACGTGACACCTTATTAATCTCACCGGTGCACCGCAGACACTTTGCCTTTCTGCTCACAGAAGCCCAACTCTGTCGGAGAGGCAGGCAGACCTGAAGGGTGCAAGAAATTAAGGTTATTACACAAATTGAGCCATATGGTCCAAATATTTCAGAGCTGAAATTTACTAGGCAATAAAAATTGCTCCTGCCTTCCTAATGGTGTAAATTGCAGTTTAACCATGGCTCTAATGATGTCCTTCTGCTGCCTGTAACCACTCTAACATGAAGGACATTGTTTAAAAAATGCACGGGGAAAAAAAGGGAAAGGGAGGGGTTGTTGAAACGGCAACAGCATGTTTACAATCTGTTAGTGTATCATTAAGAAGAGAGCAAAGAGTGTATTGACATGATGAGCAAGCGCTGGACCATGGCTTTTTGTAGTTGTGCATTTGGAGAGAGGGAAGATCTGAGCTGAATTCTGAGCAGTTCATTTTTGGACTGCACAAACATGGACGCTCATTAACTAACAGGATGAATGCCATAAGGCTGCTGTTCAATAACACTCTGCTTTATGGGTCTGTATCGAGTCAAAGACTGCTGTTACAGTCGAAGTGGATCACTTTAGTTTTGGGTTATAATCACAACCTTTGTTTTGCGTGTGTGGAAGTCATGTTTTGTGCGATCATGCTTCGTTCTAAACACATGATGGAGTGGAGTGCTGCTCTGACAAGACCTAAAAGAGGGGAATGAAGGGATCTTCATGTTACACAGATCTTTTTCATGACAGTGTGGACAGAAGACAATCACATTGCAAACCAGATCACTTTCATGTGGAACTGAACTTTCATGAATTGCTTTTGCAACCTTGATCTGGATAGATCAGAATTGATTTGAATTTGATGTGAATCCGTTCAGGAATTTCCAAACAAGATGAAAAAAGAGCTGTCAAACATCAGTTAGCATTCGCATGTGAATGAAATACTTCAAATGTGTAGTAGTGGAATGCCACAGAACGTGTGCCATTTAATGACCATCTGACCAACGCACACGTTTGGACTAGAGACTGTTCTAACTCAGTTGATGTGTTGGTTTTGTGTGTTGGACTTTCCTCTGATGTAAATGGCGTTCGTAAGTGTATGTGCCTGTCCTATTGTAAGTAGTACTCCTTTGTGTGTTCCCCCACTACCTGTATATTCTCTCATCTATAACTATATATACTGGTTCACACTCACTCTTTGAGTCTCTGTTTCATCTGGCTGATCTTCCGTGTTGTTCATAATACTGTCTAACAATGCATTTTTGGCAACAAAAGTATCAGTTACTGCAATCAAACATATTTTCTGCGCTATCTCTGACACATTTACATATCTTTTGCACACAGTTTTCTTGTCTTACATTACAGTAGCATACATAGACTGTGTGACTATGGGCCGGTCCATGTCCTGTTCCACAGAATGTAATGCAGTCCTTAAAAGGCGCATACTTGCATGGAGATTATTTGAGATTTGTACCTCCTTTATCAATGCGTTTTTGGTTTCATCGGGTTCATCATACCATTCTCT
>JAJAGP010007258.1:0-14734 GCA_025084515.1 Ancistrus triradiatus | reverse complement strand
ACTTGAACTGTGTGGCAGAGGTGTTACAAAGAAACCGATTAACTTTAGCCCACCTGCAATGGGGTCTGAATATAAAAAGATAAACACAGCATCAGTGTAATATTTCATTTTAATTAGATAACTTGGTTAATTGTACATATAACATCTAAGCCTCCCAAGAAGGATGTGTCCCTTTTGAGTCTTCTTCCATCCAAGGTTTCTTCCGTATGATGTTTATGGAGTTTGTCCTTGGCACTATCACTCTAGGCTTGCTCAATTTGGGATTGGTCTTATAATTTAGACCATGTAAAATTGTAAAGCTGCTTTAAGACAATGCTCCACTGTAAAAAAAAAGTGCTATATAAAGAAAGCTGATTTGACTTGTTACCAGTAATAACAAGGATATTGGATATTGTTCAGTTAATATGCTGCCTGTGTACAGCGTACAGTGCAATGTAATGTTTCTGTTCATGTATCTCAGCTTACCCCCACTGTGTTTAAAGTGCAGGGTCAGACAATGTCAGCAACCCTGGAGCAGGGGGAGTTATGGACCATACTCCATTGCTTAACAGTGGCAGGATTTGAACACTTAACCTTTTTCATAGCACAGAGTTATGGATAAATATTCAAATGCCCCATATAAACCTCAAAGTAACTCAGCCTGGTTGTTCAAAATATTTTCTATCTTGTGTTTATTTCTTAAAGGATTATTAGCATTTTCCTGACGAGTGTTGTGAGAGCTCCAGCACCTAGCCCCAGAGAAAACAGGGCACAGGCATAAGTGTGCCCAGGATGGCATGCAAACCACGATTAAGGTTTGCTGTCGTAGTGCCAGGGGACGACAGCTACAACCCCTCCTCCCCTTAGACTGCTGCTCCACCAGAATGCCCTGTGCTTAAAGTTAACATAGTAAAACATCTGAAAAGCTAGACCTATCTCCAAAAGGATGTGTTTTTTTCATAAGTCTATTGACTGTCCCAGCAACTGCCCTATGATTTCCATTGCAAGTCACTAAGCAGAGTACTTTAAGAGGTTATTCTCCAAATGTTTTTATAACCTACTTCTATTAAGACCTGGAAATGTGTATCATGCAGAAACAGTTATACATTCTTCAAGATCAGGAACCGTAACAGCCCTGTGTTTGGCTCTTTTAATAAAAAACCAATTTCATGTGACACAGCTGCACTGCAGCATATATCAGATGTCCTCGTTTTCTACTGAAACATATTTGTCATTAACTTATGGAAGTCTTAAATTTAGCACAAACTCACAGCATTCAAAATTGTGTAATGGGTTGGATTTAACCTGAATCTAATGGCTTGCACTGCACAACGGTAGCTTCAGGGTACACGTGCCATTTTAGCATGTGCAACGAGAATAACAGAGCTGCAAGGCCTTTAATGTTATTAGAGATGGAGTACGAGGCAGATCTGGCATTTCATATTTCTGATCTTGCATCAGCTTAATTCTATTTCGCCCCTGAGGCCATATCTAATAAAAGCACTGCTTATGTCTGGCAGGTACTATCTATGACTGTAGGTCACAAAATGTCATTAACACTAAAACACTGAGGTTGGATAAATATGGGCGGCTCTTTGCATCTCGACAATGGAGAAAAGAGAGTCATTTGGGCAACAAAACAAAATAAAATAAATAAAAAATGAAAATGACAGGTAACAGCAAAAATACCTGCAGAAAAAAATACGAGTCTTTGTTCATGTGTCCACAAAATTGGTGTTAATGGAAAAGTACCAAAAAGTACCATATAGAAAGCCGCTGGTGACTGGAAAACACTTGCTGCAACAAGGAGTAATCAGTGAAGGAACACTGAATTTAAGTCTTGTTGAGACAATACAGGAGAATAAAACTTAATGGATGATGCAACAACCTTCACAAAAGCACAGTATATCAAAAGATGTTTTGAAGCTGGTCAAGTCAAAGTTAAATGTTACTTGACTTAAGCTAAATATGTTTTTTTTATTATGTTTACCTCTTAATCAGTAAAGTTACATTTAATAATGAAATTCAGGTAATTCCAAAGGGTTTATAACCACCACAGATCAGGTACTATTTGGGTGGTGGATCATTCTCAGTACTGCAGTGGCACTGATATGGTGGTTGTGTGTGTATATTTTGCTGGTGTGAGTGGATCAGACACAGCAGTGCTGCTGGAGTTTTTAAACACCTCAATGTGAATGAAAATAGTCCACTATCCAAAAATATCCAGCCACCAGCATCCTGTAGACAGCATCATGTGACCACTGATTAGCTGAGCTGCTGTCTCTGACTTTACATCTACAAGATGGAGCAATCTGGTAGATGTGTTGAATAGAGTGCACAGTGAGATTGCAGAGTGTTTAAAAACTCCAGCAGCACTGCCGTGTCTGATCCAATTGTACCAGCAAAACACACTAACACACCACCACCACATCAGTGTCACTGCAGTGCTGAGAATGATGCACCACCCAAATGATTTAGGACCTGCTGTTGTCCTGACCATTAGAGAACAGAGAACAAAGGGAATAACAAAGTATACAGAAAAACAGATGGACTACAGTATGTAATTGTAGAACTACAAAGTGCTTCTATATGGCAAGTGGAACTCATAAAATGGACCACGAGTGTAGAAACAGAGGTGTATCTAATAAAGTGACCGGTGAGTCACTGCTGCCCTCTAGTGGGAAATACTGGTAATGTAATCCGTTTTGAAAGCATAGTCCACTATACCGTATCACTTACTACATTTCCATAACCGCTTAATCCGGAGCCTATGTGGCAGAACCAAGTGCAAGACAGGTACAGACAACTGGACAGGGTGCGAATAAATCGTAGCAACCCGCACAGTAAAGCCGCCTCGGTCACTGATGTTGGACTACCTATAAGTTTTACCTTTGCAAACTGCTACTGGTGACACTGCCTGGTGCAGAAAACGTCTCCTCATTAGAATACAAAACGTAAATAAAAGGCCATAATCTTAACTCTAACCTTCAGTGATATTAACTTCTTCAGACACCTTTGAGTTGACACTATAAGCCCAATGCTTAATGGCATTTGTAAATTACCGTAGGATTTTGTTGCGTTGTGTCATTGTGTGCTTTCTCTGCTACAACCAGTATGTGTCACTGAACATATGGGTATACTCAAATATGACTGGTTTCTAGTGGATATAATGTGTATATCAGGTAGACTACACCACTGATTGAGAGCCACTAAGGGGTTCAGTACAACCCAATCTGCTTCCACAGATTGTCTATGGAGGTTCTATAAGCATTCATATTATTAACCTGTTAGCAGTGAGTGTGGCGTATACAAAAGAGATCACTGATTGGCCAGACAATTTTTTTCTGTTGATGCTTTAATTCTGTTGTTAATGTTTTTATGTATTTCATTTATTTATTACCAACTTTTTCTTCTACTTATTAAGAGTCATTCACACTTATCATTCTTCTATGCCTTTCTCACTTCTTAAAGATGGTATATGCATTCACCGGCCACATTATCAGATACTTCTTACTAGTCCCCCGTCTGCCTCAGTTGTTTGTGGCATAGATTCAGCAAGGTGCTGGAAACATTCCTAAGAGATTTTCATTTTAACATGATAGCATTACAAAGTTCCTATTGATGCAAATCTCTCATTCCACCACATCCCAAAGGTGCTCTATTAGGCTGAGATCTGGTGACTGCGGAGGCCATCCGAGTACAGTGAACTCATTGTCGTGTCCAAGAAACCAGTTTGAGATAACCAGTGAAATGGCGCATTACCCTGATGGAAGTAGCAGTAGTTTCAGAAGATGGTCCACTGTGGTGATAAAGGGATGGACATGGTCAGCAACAATACTCAGGTAGGATGTGGCATTTAAACAGTGGTCAGTTGGTATCAAGGGGCCCAAAATGCATCAAGAAAATATCTCCCACACCATTACACCACCAGCAGCTTGAACCATTGACACAAGGCAGGATGGATCTAAGCTTTCATGTTGTTCACGCCAACTTCTGACTCTACCATCCAAATACTGCATCTGAAATTGAGATTTATCAGCCCAAGCAATGTTTATCAAATCAGGTATTGTCCAATTTTAGTGAGCCTGTCTGAATTGAAGCCTCAGTAGCCTGTTCTTAGCTGTCAGGAGGACAGGAGTGACACATGGTGTATAGGCCAAAACCTTATTAAAATGTTATGGAGAGATCTGAAAAGGGAAGACGATCAGAACTACTGATAAACTGAAACCATGTACTGAAACTGTTTTTGTAGTTCCATAATGCAGACATTTTATTTTATAAGACAAACTTTCGATTCTGAGCAACTAAAATGACAAGTTTTGATATACGTGGAAATTTCAAGCTTAAATATCAAGCTTGTTTTACTGTGACTCACTCACCAGGCCTTTCATTTGAAGATGGATCAGTCATGTGTCCTACAGCTCAGCCATCCATCTTCTTCATGTTGTCAGAGAAACAGTCAGGGTTTATTATCGCATCATAATACTTTCTCCTTTCCTCCCTCTTTGTTGCTTCAAAAAGCAAGAGTGAGACATTGGGTATGCTATTGTTTAATTGTCCTTTTGTAATGGACAGAGCAGCGGTCAGAACAAATAGAGAAAAAAGATTTAGGGCTAGTAGATAGGCAGCCTGACAAAAAGCATGGATTAACGGCTGTTGCTCTGGCTCTGATAGTTATAACTCCCCAGATTATAAGAGTTATAGTGCTTTGTAGAATGTCTGCCAAAAGGATGCCACAGAGTTTCAAAAGGGTGGTATCACTTCTAGTATGACAAATGGTCACAGGTCAAAGTTGGGATTTTGATTGATTTGATTTTGAGTGACCTGGTTTCAATCCGTCAATAATTTGTGTCATTATGTCAAAATTCAGGTGAAACAGTAAAAAAGTTTAAATTAAATCCAATTTGTGGAATTGTAGTTTAAACCATATCTCAAGAAATGTGGGACATCATTATATGACAGCATAAATGATTTATTCATCTATACATATTCACACTACAAAATACTTGTCTTCAGTCCATACCTTTTGAATAGACAATAAAGAATGTAGATGCCTTATGTTCTTCAGGAAGATACCTATATTTAATGCTTACAAAAATAAGTGTTAAGAAAAGTCTTTGCAAGTTAAAAATACCACAAACAGAAATACCTAAAACAAATGGTATTAAGGGGCCCAAAGTGTACCATGATAATATCCCTATACCATTACACCACTACCACCATCATCATAAACCGTTGATACAAGGCAGGAAAGATCCATGCTTTCCTATTGCTTACCCCAAATTTACAACGGACTTTCAACTCCCTTCACACATTTTCTATGGAGTTGAGGTCTGGACACTGGCTAGGCTACTCCAGGACCTTGAAATGCTTTTTACAGAGCCACTCCTTCATTGCCCGAGTGGTGTGTTTGGGATCATTGTCTTGCTGGAAGACCCAGCCATGTTCCATCTTCAATGCTCTCACTGATGGAAGGAGGTTTTGGCCTAAAATCTCACGAGACATGGCCCCGTTCATTCTTCCCTTAACACGGATCAGTCATCCTTTCCCCTTTGCAGAAAAACAGCCCCAAAGCATGAGGTTTCCACCCCCATGCTTCACAGTAGGTATGGTGGTCTTGGGATGCGACTCAGCATTCTTCTTCCGCCAGTTGAGTTTTTACCAAAAAGTTCTATCCCAATCCTCTTCTGGATCATCTATATGCTCTCTGGCAAACTTCAGTCTGGCCTGGACATGTACTGGCTTATGCAGGGGGACACGCCTGGCACTGCAGGATCTGAGTCCCTCTCGGCGTAGTGTGTTACTGATAGTAACCTTGTTACATTGGTC
Source organism: Ancistrus triradiatus (assembly GCA_025084515.1). Lineage (NCBI taxonomy): Eukaryota > Metazoa > Chordata > Actinopteri > Siluriformes > Loricariidae > Ancistrus > Ancistrus triradiatus. The sequence continues at coordinate 8,926 of JAJAGP010007258.1, read as the reverse complement.
CCAGCTCTCTGCAGGTCATTCATCAGGTCTGGGTTCTGGGATTTTGCTCACCGCTCTCATGATCATCTTGACCCCTTGGGATGAGATCTTGTGTGGAGCCCCGGATCGAGGGAGATTATCAATGGTCTTGTATGTCTTCCATTTTTTTACAATTGCTCCCACAATTGATTTATTTACACCAACCTGCTTGCCTATTGTAGATTCACTCTACAATTTTCTTCCTGGTGTCCTTCAACAGCTCTTTGGTCTTGGGCATGGTTGAGGTTGGAGTCTGACTGTTTGAGGCTGTGGACAGGTGTCTTTTATACAGATAACGAGGTCAAACAGGTGCCATCAATACAGGTAATGAGTGGAGGACAGAAGAGCTTCTTAAAGAAGAAGTTAGAGGTCTGTGAGAGCCAGAAATCTTTCTTGTTTGTTATTGACCAAATACTTATTTTCCACCATGACTTACAATTAAATTATTTAAAAATCCTACAGTGTGATTTCCTGGATTTCTTTTCTCATTTTGTCTCTCATAGTTGAAGTGTACCTATGGTGAAAATTACAGACCTCTCTCATCTTTCTAAGTAGGAGGACTTGCACAACCAGTGGCTGACTAAATACTTTTTTGCCCCACTGTATTTCCACTCTTGTATTGTCCAATTTTGGTGTGCCTGTGTGAATTGCAGTCTCAGGTGCCTTTCTTAGCTGTGTGGCACCCGGTTTGGTCTGCTGCTGCCAAGTTGTGACTTGTTGTGCGTTCAGGGATGCTCTTCTGCACACCTTGGTTATTACAAGTGGTTGAGTTACTGTTTCCTTTCTATTAGCTCAAACCAGTCTGGCCATTCTCCTCTGACCTCTGGCATCAACAAGGCATTTTAGCCCAGAGAACTTACTTACTTACTTGAACTTACTGGATATTTTCTCCAAAGGCAACAGTAAGTCAAAAACCACTCATTACAACTGAGGTATGTAGAAGAGAATCTCTGAATGTGCCACATGTTGAACCTTGAAGCAGCAGCAGAAGACCACACGGTGTGCTAATCCTGTCAGCTAAGAATAGACAACTGAAACCAAAATTCACACAGGTTCACCAATATTGGACAACGGAAGACTGGAAAAACATTGCCTGGTCTCATGAGTCTCGATTGCTGCTGTGATATACTGATAGCAGGGTCAGAATTTGGAGTAAGCAACATGAACGCATGGATCCATCCTGTCTTGTCTCAAGGTTTCAGGCTGGTGGTGTAATGATGTGAGGAATATTTTATTGGCCCCTTAATACCATTTGAGCATCGTTTAAATGCCACTGCCTACCTGACGATTGTTGTTGACCATGTCCATCCCTTTATGACCACAGTGTGCCATGTCACAAAGCTCAAAACATCTCAAACTGGTTTATTGAACATGACAGTGAGCTCACTGTACTCATGGACATTCCCCAGACTGCACTCCAATAGAGCACCTTAGTAATGTGGTGGCACGGGAGATTTGCATCATGGATGTTCAGTCAACAAAACTGCAAAAACCGCAGAAATCATGTCAATGTGGACCAAAATCTCCGAGGAATGTTTCCAGAATGCTGAATCTCTGCTACAAGAATTGAATTAAGGCAAAAACAGGGTGGAACTAGCAAGCTGTACCTTATGAAGTGGCCGGTGAGTGTATGTTGTCCGTTCTTTTCTCAGTAAATTTAAACTTGCTGAAAAGCTTGTTTCTAGTAATCAGTCACAGTTAAAAGCAGAAAAAAAATATTGGCTATACTTTAAAGTATTGTAGATACTGCTAATAAAACCATATGCACACAAATCATGGAGCGGTGCAATGCACGTGCAGTGCTTAGAGACCACCAAGTGCAGTTAAGAGTGGTGGTGCATGCTTTGCAGTGTGCTGTCCAGACAGCTGCTTCCTCACAGTACTAATAGGCTTCTGCCAGAAAGAGGTGGATAGGTAGTCTGCTCTCTTTCCCCTTTCTCAATGTGGGACGGAGCTCAATTAGCATTTCACAAGTCCCTTTTTCCTCTTTTCTGCCGCGACCTTCCCCGCAGAGCCCGTGCTTTTCTACGCTTGGGGATTGTCCTGTTTGCGGCCCCGGTCTCCGTTGGCAGGGTGACAGTATTCGAGTGTGCAAACTTGCGCTATTGTCCGCCGGCCAGAAGGAGTCATGGAGACCCCGCTAATATGACACGGGAAAATGTTTGCTGATGGCAATTCTATGGGCTTTGTCTAACTCTTTCTCCTTCACGACGACTCGATTTAGGTCTCTAAATGTTTGCCTACAAATGCGGGGAGTGCTATCCAAGCCCCTCCGCCTTTGTCCGGCAAGGTTTGAATGAGTAATTCAGCTTTTGTGTGGCTCGATTGAGGGGGCAAACAGAAAAGACAAGATTCTTCAGCGCTCAAGCCCCCTTTCCATGGTTATGCCCACCTCTTTTCTAGGATAGCCCGCTCCTCTCAAAATCCAACTGCTTCTGACATCACTCTTAGGTAGAAGAGGTTGGATCGGAACAGTTTAAAAAGTTGGCTTGAAAGCCTTTGTTCGAGCTTTGTTCCTTTGGTGGAGAGCGCGCACGGGCCTCCAGTTTGGCTTCGATGGCTGAGCTAACCGTTACGCACCGTCGTATGAGCCACTTGGTAAAATACTTTGTCCTTAAAGGATCCGATTAGAAAACAGTCGCTACAAAGAAATATCACGTCTATTAGGCGCTTTATCTTTGGGGAATCGCCATGGCAACAATATGCGCGGGTAAAGAATCCGCTGGCGGGGAGCGCACAAGCTCATTGGGGGCATTGAGGGGGACTGAGGTCGCTGATTGGCTCAAAGGCAGAACCATAACTACATGAAGTTTATATTCATTCAGCTTGTTCAAGTGGTTAAACTACTGCAGTGAGAGGCCATCCAAGCTGGACAGCATCGCTTCACAAACACAGTGAGTTTTAATAGGAGCTCTAGTATATGCTTCAGGCTAAGATATGGATCATATTTCTTATATATGTTTAATAGAACTACTTACTATGTTTATGGTGCATCTAATGCATAGTGTTTTGTCTACAAGTTTGCTCGATTATCTGTATTTCCCCTGACTGAGGATTATACTCTTAGAATAAAAACCTCCACATAGCAGCTTAGAAACTAAACTGTTTTGCATCCTTGGCACAGCTATCCATACCAAGAACCTCTGACAAACCATTTTTGCATTGCTGTAAATTGAGCATCCTTGACGTCTGTCTGCTATTTACCTGTGAAACGACCGTTTTCTTCCTCTTTCAGAGTTGTGTTAATGCGGAATGGCTTAAAAAGTCCGTCTGCTCAAACATGGCAAGCTCTGACAGCGAGGTAAAAACACTGCTCAACTTTGTCAACTTGGCTTCAAGCGACATTAAGGCAGCCCTGGACAAATCAGCCCCATGTAGACGCTCGGTGGATCACAGAAAGTACCTGCAGAAACAGCTGAAGCGTTTCTCTCAGAAGTGCTCCAGAAGTCCTCGGAGCCTTGTCAAAATGACCGATGACAGTCCTGTCATGTTCACACATGAAAGCACTAAAAACCTTCTGAATGAAAAGCGGGAGCTGAATGCGCGCGGAGAGGAGAACGTGCACCAGAACCCGAACGCAGACAACCGGAGTGGACAGGGCCAGATCCCCATGCGCAAGCGCCAGCTCCCGGCTTCCTTCTGGGAAGAACCGCGCTCCTCTCACGTCAGTTTTGAGTATGCATGGAAGAAGCACTCGAACGGGACATTAGGGTTCCGGGCTCCGGAATTTGATGTGGAGAAAAGAAACAGGATTCAGGAGGAACTGAAAGTGAACTCTGCGCAATGCGTCCGGCGATCCTGTCCAGACCTGGAACCGCTTAAGGTGGACCTGAGCTCATCCAACGTGTCCATGTGTGCCTACTGTCCAGTACCGTGCCACGGGAACCGTCTGCTGCTTCACGGTCACCTTATAGGACCCCAGAGCGCATTCACCGAGCCGGGGCTTAGAGCTAAAATAAGCGCAACTGAACTTGACATGCAGAAGGTGAAAGACGGACTGGTGTACAGTTCAACGCATGTCGTGGTCAAGCCCATTCCAACCAAACCGGTTTCTTCGTCCATTTTCAGTGTGTTTGGTTTTATTTAGTCACATGTAGATAAAGCTGACACGTGTAAATGGATTTTATTAGTTGAGGGGAAGACTACATGAGTGAGTACAAGGATGTTTAGTGGATAAATACATTTTTACCAGAAGTTGATGGAAGCCCAAATAACTCTGTACTATTTTGGTCATATTTTATGTATATGGATTAAGGTTAGGGCCCAAATCATACAGATAAAGAACCCTGACCCTAAAAACACGTGTATATATGTACCATTATCCATTGTCCAAGTCAGGCCAGGGTGATCAATTACAGGGCATAACTAGTCAGTCAGATTTCTTGATAAAAAGTGTAAATATTTTAATGGTATATCAGAGTCTTTTTTATTGTATAGATCTGTAACTATTCATGGTTCTTAGGACTTCCAGGTTTCTTAATTAAGCACTTAAAGTACCAATAAAGACATGTAACAAATGCAAATCATGAAATTGTCATGTAATGAGTGATTGTGAGACTTTTTTCTTAGCCTATACAGTTACAGATGCCTTAATTAACGTGACTCTTATATTCTACATGCTACATCTATCTGCTGTTTGAAGATACTATAAGATGTGTCCTCTATCCAGGAAATGGGTGTCTTGAACATGTCCTAACACAGTCTGGTTAATAGAGTTTGGATAGGATTTTAAATGGTACCTATTGCAAGTGTTCAAGGATGCATGCAAGAGTTGATTTTTTCAAATCATCGCCAAGTACGTCTACCAGTCACCTGAGAAAACAAGAGCGAAACTGAAGTAAAAACTTCAAACAACTGCACTTTTTTCACAGTTTCGATGCACCTTTATCACATAATGATAGTACAAAGCGACTCAGTACAATAACACTGACGATAAAAACCACTTATCCTCAAAAAAAATGCACTCACATTTCAAAAATGTTTTTCTCCAGCACATTTAGACAAGTTCACTTCTCGTATTCCTGTTCAACTGATGCCTGGTTTTCATCACACATGAAACTATAACACTCCAACCTCTGCTTAAATTATAAAATATAATTATCAATTAGATTCGTTTCATTTTACCTTTTTAATTTTCAGTCACAACATCCTCAGTAGCTGTTCCCCAATGTAAACAGTACAATTAGTGTAGACAATCACCACTCACACTACGCAATACTCACCACTAATAATTATATTTCTACTCTAAATGAAGTGAAATGTGAACTCACTGACTCCACTCCTATTATAAAAAGAACATTAACTGTAATCCTTTCTTATAAATAGTTACAAAATTCATACACAGCCACAGAAGGCTGATACAAACAAACAGTTCAAAGGTAAAATAGGAATCCTGTGTGTCAAATATCTGTCATGTTTGTGCTAACTCAAGCTTTAGGACTGGATTTTCCATGCTATTGGTCTGTGAACAGTGCAGATATTGGAGCAGTCTGCTTGGGAGTGGAAGAGTGTTTAGAGATTTCAGTCTGTGAGCACCGACCTGCTCACGGACCTTTAGCCTGCACAGATGCATCAGTGGACGAGGAGATGCTGTGGAGAAGTGTGAAACAGGTCAAAACAAAATCCATTTCCAGCCAAGTTATAATATGTATGCAATGTAAACTACTGTGCAAAAGTCTTAGACATTCTATATTTTTCAATTTATATTCTGCTTATTCTTTCTTTAAGTTTTAGTGGTCACTGCATTTTGTAGTTCATTTTGTAGTACCGACTGTAGTCCATCTGTTTCTGAACATACTTTGTTAGTCTCCTTTACTCTGCTCTCTAATGGTCAGGACCCCCACGGGACCTCCACAGACTAGGTACTATTTGAGTGGTGGACCACTCTCTGCACTCCTGGTGTGGTGTGTTAGTGTGTGTTGAGCTGGTATGAGTGGATCAGACACAACAGTGCTGCTGGAGTGTTAAAACACTGTTCAGTCACTGTCAACTTTATTACAGACACAAGGTTATATCAGATCTAGACCATTTAACTAAATCAATTAACCTAATGCATGTTTTTGGACTGTGTGAGGAAACCAGAGTACCCCCACTCAGACACAAGGAGGACATGCAAACTTGACACAGAAAGAACTCAGACCGCTCCATCTTGGGATCAAACTCAGGACCTTCTTGCTGTGAGGCGACGGTGCTACCCACTGAGCCCACCTTATAAATGTAAACTTAGGGACAGTAGCTCATCTCTTGTTGGACAGTTTGTGTTAGTGATCCTCAAATCTTTCATCAGTACTCACACAATCATGCCTACAGGGTGCTGCTGGCTGGACATTTTTGGCTGGTGGATTATTTTCAGTCCAGTAGTGATATTTGGGAGGTTTAAAACTCCTGCAGCACTGTGGTGTCTGATACACTAGAATCAGCAAAACACGCACTAACACACCATCACCACATTGGTGTCACTGCAGTGCTGAGAATGATCAACCACCCAAATAGTATCTGACCTGCGCTCGTCCTGACCATTAGACAACAGAGTAAAGGGGTCTAGTATGTCGAGAAACAGATGGACTACAGTCTGTAATTGTAGAACTACAAAGTGCAGTGACCACTAAAATTCACATAAAGAAAAAGCAGAATCTAAACTGAAAAATATAGAATGACTTTTGCACAGTGCTGTAATATCTACACCTATCCATGTGATACATGAATTTCAGAAAACAGGAACATTTACTCACATGCTTTGTCCTTAATGGTAGCCCACTCGTCTTTGCTCTTTAACTTTTCGGTAATTCTGTGACACAGTTGAACGCTCCCAGCATAATCCAGAAGTAGGCTGATCAGGGGTGCAGCCATATGACTCACAGAGACAGAAGAGATCCAATCACAAAACTAGATATAAAGAGGATCACAGGGATTTAGTGATGTAGACAGATTAAAGTGTGCTGACCTATTGCTTTGACTGACACTACAAGTGACCACTCTGACATTTATTCTGTTATACTACTAGATCAAGACCATAGTATTATAAGGTTCCTTCTAGGTACATTTAATTATATTAGTGTAGTGTCACATGAACTGGTTTTATGTGTCTGTTTAACTAAAATTGGAAGGTTTTAAAATACTTTTCAAGGAAGCTAAACAACGCGTTAATGTTTGCAAGACAATGCCTACTATTTTATCAGATCACTGTCATGTACACACAGGAACTACAGGAACTAGAATATAGGGTAGAAAAATGCATTCATGAATGATTACAGAGATAAAATGATGACGTTAGGTAGTGTCAGACAACACACCACCTGATTTTCCCACTCCATGCCCCATCTGGGATTTGAACCCAGGCCCTTAGACATTTCCGGTTCCAGCAGATGGCTCTTACCAACAAGTCACTGGAACTATTTCCACTAAGTAATAGATCAGTGTCTTCTGTTATTATATTTATAAACTGAATTAATTCGAAATGGAATGTACTTGGCAAACTGACACATCTACTGAATACAGAAAATGTAACACAATATCCAGAATGTACCTTTAAACATACTCAGACATTATCTATAAACACATATCTACATACATACCCGGTCAAATTACATGCTGTTTGATTATCAATAAAATCAAGACAACACAACCTCTGCAGGGAACAAACTTTAATAAAATGTGTATTTAATATAGAGCACTGTGCAAAAGTCTTAGGCCTAATAACATTGTTTTATTCAATGGTATCAAATGCTATAACGGCCATATATAATTATTTCTCAGTCTCTTTATTAGAATTCAGCCAGCAAATATAAGAAATTTATATGCAGTATTAAAAAAATGAAAAAACCCAACTTCTACAGGATTTAGTGTGGCCTCCCCGTACACTTGAGCAACAGCAGCATCTTGCAGCTTCATCAGGATGCCAAGTTGACACTTCTACAATCTGAAAAACTTGACCAGGAACGGTGTTTTTGGGAGTGCAGCAACAAATTAACCACTTTTTTTGAAGGGGAACAGGATGAAAAGGCTAAAATATGGTAAAGCTCACAAAGACTAGAATGTAGATCAGTGGAACAGGGTATCATGGAGTGACATATATGATACACCATTGCAAAAACAACAAATCTAATGGTGGCCAAAGACTATTGCACATTACTGTAACATACCAGTCATTCAGGGGCTATGGCGACATAGCGGTCTAATATGCTAACCCACCATCACAAAGAGCCAGGTCCGTATCTTGACAGAGCTTTCTAGCAGGGTTGGACATCTCATTCAACGATGACTGGCTGTGCGTGTAGGAGGTAGATCAGGCGATCATCCCCTGACACTGCAACAGCAACCCTTGCCAAACCTGAGAGGCAGCACGGTGGCACGAGCAGTTAGCGCAGTTGCCAAACAGCTCCAGAGATCTCCAGTTCGATCCAGACCTGTGTACAGTGGTGCTTGAAAATTTGTGAACCTTTTAGTATTTTCTATATTTCTGCATAAATATGACCTAAAACATCAACAGATTTTCACACAAGTCCTAAAAGTAGATAAAGAGAACCCAGTTAAACAAATTAGACAAAAATATTATACTTGGTCATTTATTTATTGAGGAAAATGATCCAATATTACATATTAGTGAGTGGCAGAAGTATGAACCTTTGTTTTCAATATCTGGTGTGACCCCCCCTGTGCAGCAATAACTGCAGCTAAACGTTTCCTGTAACTGTTGATCAGTCCTGCACACCGGCTTGGAGGAATTTTAGCCCATTCCTCCGTACAGAACAGCTTCAGCTCTGGGATGTTGGTGGGTTTCCTCACATTAACTGCTCACTTCAGGTCCTTCCACAACATTTTGATTGGATTAAGGTCAGGGCTTTGACTTGGCCATTCCAAAGTCTTTCTTTAACCATTCTTTGGTAGAACGACTTGTGTGCTTAGGGTC
>JAJAGP010007257.1:0-14734 GCA_025084515.1 Ancistrus triradiatus | reverse complement strand
TGTGCAGGACTGATCAACAGTTACAGGAAACGTTTAGCTGCAGTTATTGCTGCACAGGGGGGGTCACACCAGATATTGAAAACAAAGGTTCATACTTCTGCCACTCACTAATATGTAATATTGGATCATTTTCCTCAATAAATAAATGACCAAGTATAATATTTTTGTCTAATTTGTTTAACTGGGTTCTCTTTATCTACTTTTAGGACTTGTGTGAAAATCTGTTGATGTTTTAGGTCATATTTATGCAGAAATATAGAAAATACTAAAAGGTTCACAAATTTTCAAGCACCACTGTACACAGGTCTGGATCGAACTGGAGATCTCTGGAGCTGTTTGGCAACTGCGCTAACTGCTCGTGCCACCGTGCTGCCTCTCAGGTTTGGCAAGGGTTGCTGTTGCAGTGTCAGGGGATGATCGCCTGATCTACCTCCTACACGCACAGCCAGTCATCGTTGAATGAGATGTCCAACCCTGCTAGAAAGCTCTGTCAAGATACGGACCTGGCTCTTTGTGATGGTGGGTTAGCATATTAGACCGCTATGTCGCCATAGCCCCTGAATGACTGGTATGTTACAGTAATGTGCAATAGTCTTTGGCCACCATTAGATTTGTTGTTTTTGCAATGGTGTATCATATATGTCACTCCATGATACCCTGTTCCACTGATCTACATTCTAGTCTTTGTGAGCTTTACCATATTTTAGCCTTTTCATCCTGTTCCCCTTCAAAAAAAGTGGTTAATTTGTTGCTGCACTCCCAAAAACACCGTTCCTGGTCAAGTTTTTCAGATTGTAGAAGTGTCAACTTGGCATCCTGATGAAGCTGCAAGATGCTGCTGTTGCTCAAGTGTACGGGGAGGCCACACTAAATCCTGTAGAAGTTGGGTTTTTTCATTTTTTTAATACTGCATATAAATTTCTTATATTTGCTGGCTGAATTCTAATAAAGAGACTGAGAAATAATTATATATGGCCGTTATAGCATTTGATACCATTGAATAAAACAATGTTATTAGGCCTAAGACTTTTGCACAGTGCTCTATATTAAATACACATTTTATTAAAGTTTGTTCCCTGCAGAGGTTGTGTTGTCTTGATTTTATTGATAATCAAACAGCATGTAATTTGACCGGGTATGTATGTAGATATGTGTTTATAGATAATGTCTGAGTATGTTTAAAGGTACATTCTGGATATTGTGTTACATTTTCTGTATTCAGTAGATGTGTCAGTTTGCCAAGTACATTCCATTTCGAATTAATTCAGTTTATAAATATAATAACAGAAGACACTGATCTATTACTTAGTGGAAATAGTTCCAGTGACTTGTTGGTAAGAGCCATCTGCTGGAACCGGAAATGTCTAAGGGCCTGGGTTCAAATCCCAGATGGGGCATGGAGTGGGAAAATCAGGTGGTGTGTTGTCTGACACTACCTAACGTCATCATTTTATCTCTGTAATCATTCATGAATGCATTTTTCTACCCTATATTCTAGTTCCTGTAGTTCCTGTGTGTACATGACAGTGATCTGATAAAATAGTAGGCATTGTCTTGCAAACATTAACGCGTTGTTTAGCTTCCTTGAAAAGTATTTTAAAACCTTCCAATTTTAGTTAAACAGACACATAAAACCAGTTCATGTGACACTACACTAATATAATTAAATGTACCTAGAAGGAACCTTATAATACTATGGTCTTGATCTAGTAGTATAACAGAATAAATGTCAGAGTGGTCACTTGTAGTGTCAGTCAAAGCAATAGGTCAGCACACTTTAATCTGTCTACATCACTAAATCCCTGTGATCCTCTTTATATCTAGTTTTGTGATTGGATCTCTTCTGTCTCTGTGAGTCATATGGCTGCACCCCTGATCAGCCTACTTCTGGATTATGCTGGGAGCGTTCAACTGTGTCACAGAATTACCGAAAAGTTAAAGAGCAAAGACGAGTGGGCTACCATTAAGGACAAAGCATGTGAGTAAATGTTCCTGTTTTCTGAAATTCATGTATCACATGGATAGGTGTAGATATTACAGCACTGTGCAAAAGTCATTCTATATTTTTCAGTTTAGATTCTGCTTTTTCTTTATGTGAATTTTAGTGGTCACTGCACTTTGTAGTTCTACAATTACAGACTGTAGTCCATCTGTTTCTCGACATACTAGACCCCTTTACTCTGTTGTCTAATGGTCAGGACGAGCGCAGGTCAGATACTATTTGGGTGGTTGATCATTCTCAGCACTGCAGTGACACCAATGTGGTGATGGTGTGTTAGTGCGTGTTTTGCTGATTCTAGTGTATCAGACACCACAGTGCTGCAGGAGTTTTAAACCTCCCAAATATCACTACTGGACTGAAAATAATCCACCAGCCAAAAATGTCCAGCCAGCAGCACCCTGTAGGCATGATTGTGTGAGTACTGATGAAAGATTTGAGGATCACTAACACAAACTGTCCAACAAGAGATGAGCTACTGTCCCTAAGTTTACATTTATAAGGTGGGCTCAGTGGGTAGCACCGTCGCCTCACAGCAAGAAGGTCCTGAGTTTGATCCCAAGATGGAGCGGTCTGAGTTCTTTCTGTGTCAAGTTTGCATGTCCTCCTTGTGTCTGAGTGGGGGTACTCTGGTTTCCTCACACAGTCCAAAAACATGCATTAGGTTAATTGATTTAGTTAAATGGTCTAGATCTGATATAACCTTGTGTCTGTAATAAAGTTGACAGTGACTGAACAGTGTTTTAACACTCCAGCAGCACTGTTGTGTCTGATCCACTCATACCAGCTCAACACACACTAACACACCACACCAGGAGTGCAGAGAGTGGTCCACCACTCAAATAGTACCTAGTCTGTGGAGGTCCCGTGGGGGTCCTGACCATTAGAGAGCAGAGTAAAGGAGACTAACAAAGTATGTTCAGAAACAGATGGACTACAGTCGGTACTACAAAATGAACTACAAAATGCAGTGACCACTAAAACTTAAAGAAAGAATAAGCAGAATATAAATTGAAAAATATAGAATGTCTAAGACTTTTGCACAGTAGTTTACATTGCATACATATTATAACTTGGCTGGAAATGGATTTTGTTTTGACCTGTTTCACACTTCTCCACAGCATCTCCTCGTCCACTGATGCATCTGTGCAGGCTAAAGGTCCGTGAGCAGGTCGGTGCTCACAGACTGAAATCTCTAAACACTCTTCCACTCCCAAGCAGACTGCTCCAATATCTGCACTGTTCACAGACCAATAGCATGGAAAATCCAGTCCTAAAGCTTGAGTTAGCACAAACATGACAGATATTTGACACACAGGATTCCTATTTTACCTTTGAACTGTTTGTTTGTATCAGCCTTCTGTGGCTGTGTATGAATTTTGTAACTATTTATAAGAAAGGATTACAGTTAATGTTCTTTTTATAATAGGAGTGGAGTCAGTGAGTTCACATTTCACTTCATTTAGAGTAGAAATATAATTATTAGTGGTGAGTATTGCGTAGTGTGAGTGGTGATTGTCTACACTAATTGTACTGTTTACATTGGGGAACAGCTACTGAGGATGTTGTGACTGAAAATTAAAAAGGTAAAATGAAACGAATCTAATTGATAATTATATTTTATAATTTAAGCAGAGGTTGGAGTGTTATAGTTTCATGTGTGATGAAAACCAGGCATCAGTTGAACAGGAATACGAGAAGTGAACTTGTCTAAATGTGCTGGAGAAAAACATTTTTGAAATGTGAGTGCATTTTTTTTGAGGATAAGTGGTTTTTATCGTCAGTGTTATTGTACTGAGTCGCTTTGTACTATCATTATGTGATAAAGGTGCATCGAAACTGTGAAAAAAGTGCAGTTGTTTGAAGTTTTTACTTCAGTTTCGCTCTTGTTTTCTCAGGTGACTGGTAGACGTACTTGGCGATGATTTGAAAAAATCAACTCTTGCATGCATCCTTGAACACTTGCAATAGGTACCATTTAAAATCCTATCCAAACTCTATTAACCAGACTGTGTTAGGACATGTTCAAGACACCCATTTCCTGGATAGAGGACACATCTTATAGTATCTTCAAACAGCAGATAGATGTAGCATGTAGAATATAAGAGTCACGTTAATTAAGGCATCTGTAACTGTATAGGCTAAGAAAAAAGTCTCACAATCACTCATTACATGACAATTTCATGATTTGCATTTGTTACATGTCTTTATTGGTACTTTAAGTGCTTAATTAAGAAACCTGGAAGTCCTAAGAACCATGAATAGTTACAGATCTATACAATAAAAAAGACTCTGATATACCATTAAAATATTTACACTTTTTATCAAGAAATCTGACTGACTAGTTATGCCCTGTAATTGATCACCCTGGCCTGACTTGGACAATGGATAATGGTACATATATACACGTGTTTTTAGGGTCAGGGTTCTTTATCTGTATGATTTGGGCCCTAACCTTAATCCATATACATAAAATATGACCAAAATAGTACAGAGTTATTTGGGCTTCCATCAACTTCTGGTAAAAATGTATTTATCCACTAAACATCCTTGTACTCACTCATGTAGTCTTCCCCTCAACTAATAAAATCCATTTACACGTGTCAGCTTTATCTACATGTGACTAAATAAAACCAAACACACTGAAAATGGACGAAGAAACCGGTTTGGTTGGAATGGGCTTGACCACGACATGCGTTGAACTGTACACCAGTCCGTCTTTCACCTTCTGCATGTCAAGTTCAGTTGCGCTTATTTTAGCTCTAAGCCCCGGCTCGGTGAATGCGCTCTGGGGTCCTATAAGGTGACCGTGAAGCAGCAGACGGTTCCCGTGGCACGGTACTGGACAGTAGGCACACATGGACACGTTGGATGAGCTCAGGTCCACCTTAAGCGGTTCCAGGTCTGGACAGGATCGCCGGACGCATTGCGCAGAGTTCACTTTCAGTTCCTCCTGAATCCTGTTTCTTTTCTCCACATCAAATTCCGGAGCCCGGAACCCTAATGTCCCGTTCGAGTGCTTCTTCCATGCATACTCAAAACTGACGTGAGAGGAGCGCGGTTCTTCCCAGAAGGAAGCCGGGAGCTGGCGCTTGCGCATGGGGATCTGGCCCTGTCCACTCCGGTTGTCTGCGTTCGGGTTCTGGTGCACGTTCTCCTCTCCGCGCGCATTCAGCTCCCGCTTTTCATTCAGAAGGTTTTTAGTGCTTTCATGTGTGAACATGACAGGACTGTCATCGGTCATTTTGACAAGGCTCCGAGGACTTCTGGAGCACTTCTGAGAGAAACGCTTCAGCTGTTTCTGCAGGTACTTTCTGTGATCCACCGAGCGTCTACATGGGGCTGATTTGTCCAGGGCTGCCTTAATGTCGCTTGAAGCCAAGTTGACAAAGTTGAGCAGTGTTTTTACCTCGCTGTCAGAGCTTGCCATGTTTGAGCAGACGGACTTTTTAAGCCATTCCGCATTAACACAACTCTGAAAGAGGAAGAAAACGGTCGTTTCACAGGTAAATAGCAGACAGACGTCAAGGATGCTCAATTTACAGCAATGCAAAAATGGTTTGTCAGAGGTTCTTGGTATGGATAGCTGTGCCAAGGATGCAAAACAGTTTAGTTTCTAAGCTGCTATGTGGAGGTTTTTATTCTAAGAGTATAATCCTCAGTCAGGGGAAATACAGATAATCGAGCAAACTTGTAGACAAAACACTATGCATTAGATGCACCATAAACATAGTAAGTAGTTCTATTAAACATATATAAGAAATATGATCCATATCTTAGCCTGAAGCATATACTAGAGCTCCTATTAAAACTCACTGTGTTTGTGAAGCGATGCTGTCCAGCTTGGATGGCCTCTCACTGCAGTAGTTTAACCACTTGAACAAGCTGAATGAATATAAACTTCATGTAGTTATGGTTCTGCCTTTGAGCCAATCAGCGACCTCAGTCCCCCTCAATGCCCCCAATGAGCTTGTGCGCTCCCCGCCAGCGGATTCTTTACCCGCGCATATTGTTGCCATGGCGATTCCCCAAAGATAAAGCGCCTAATAGACGTGATATTTCTTTGTAGCGACTGTTTTCTAATCGGATCCTTTAAGGACAAAGTATTTTACCAAGTGGCTCATACGACGGTGCGTAACGGTTAGCTCAGCCATCGAAGCCAAACTGGAGGCCCGTGCGCGCTCTCCACCAAAGGAACAAAGCTCGAACAAAGGCTTTCAAGCCAACTTTTTAAACTGTTCCGATCCAACCTCTTCTACCTAAGAGTGATGTCAGAAGCAGTTGGATTTTGAGAGGAGCGGGCTATCCTAGAAAAGAGGTGGGCATAACCATGGAAAGGGGGCTTGAGCGCTGAAGAATCTTGTCTTTTCTGTTTGCCCCCTCAATCGAGCCACACAAAAGCTGAATTACTCATTCAAACCTTGCCGGACAAAGGCGGAGGGGCTTGGATAGCACTCCCCGCATTTGTAGGCAAACATTTAGAGACCTAAATCGAGTCGTCGTGAAGGAGAAAGAGTTAGACAAAGCCCATAGAATTGCCATCAGCAAACATTTTCCCGTGTCATATTAGCGGGGTCTCCATGACTCCTTCTGGCCGGCGGACAATAGCGCAAGTTTGCACACTCGAATACTGTCACCCTGCCAACGGAGACCGGGGCCGCAAACAGGACAATCCCCAAGCGTAGAAAAGCACGGGCTCTGCGGGGAAGGTCGCGGCAGAAAAGAGGAAAAAGGGACTTGTGAAATGCTAATTGAGCTCCGTCCCACATTGAGAAAGGGGAAAGAGAGCAGACTACCTATCCACCTCTTTCTGGCAGAAGCCTATTAGTACTGTGAGGAAGCAGCTGTCTGGACAGCACACTGCAAAGCATGCACCACCACTCTTAACTGCACTTGGTGGTCTCTAAGCACTGCACGTGCATTGCACCGCTCCATGATTTGTGTGCATATGGTTTTATTAGCAGTATCTACAATACTTTAAAGTATAGCCAATATTTTTTTTCTGCTTTTAACTGTGACTGATTACTAGAAACAAGCTTTTCAGCAAGTTTAAATTTACTGAGAAAAGAACGGACAACATACACTCACCGGCCACTTCATAAGGTACAGCTTGCTAGTTCCACCCTGTTTTTGCCTTAATTCAATTCTTGTAGCAGAGATTCAGCATTCTGGAAACATTCCTCGGAGATTTTGGTCCACATTGACATGATTTCTGCGGTTTTTGCAGTTTTGTTGACTGAACATCCATGATGCAAATCTCCCGTGCCACCACATTACTAAGGTGCTCTATTGGAGTGCAGTCTGGGGAATGTCCATGAGTACAGTGAGCTCACTGTCATGTTCAATAAACCAGTTTGAGATGTTTTGAGCTTTGTGACATGGCACACTGTGGTCATAAAGGGATGGACATGGTCAACAACAATCGTCAGGTAGGCAGTGGCATTTAAACGATGCTCAAATGGTATTAAGGGGCCAATAAAATATTCCTCACATCATTACACCACCAGCCTGAAACCTTGAGACAAGACAGGATGGATCCATGCGTTCATGTTGCTTACTCCAAATTCTGACCCTGCTATCAGTATATCACAGCAGCAATCGAGACTCATGAGACCAGGCAATGTTTTTCCAGTCTTCCGTTGTCCAATATTGGTGAACCTGTGTGAATTTTGGTTTCAGTTGTCTATTCTTAGCTGACAGGATTAGCACACCGTGTGGTCTTCTGCTGCTGCTTCAAGGTTCAACATGTGGCACATTCAGAGATTCTCTTCTACATACCTCAGTTGTAATGAGTGGTTTTTGACTTACTGTTGCCTTTGGAGAAAATATCCAGTAAGTTCAAGTAAGTAAGTAAGTTCTCTGGGCTAAAATGCCTTGTTGATGCCAGAGGTCAGAGGAGAATGGCCAGACTGGTTTGAGCTAATAGAAAGGAAACAGTAACTCAACCACTTGTAATAACCAAGGTGTGCAGAAGAGCATCCCTGAACGCACAACAAGTCACAACTTGGCAGCAGCAGACCAAACCGGGTGCCACACAGCTAAGAAAGGCACCTGAGACTGCAATTCACACAGGCACACCAAAATTGGACAATACAAGAGTGGAAATACAGTGGGGCAAAAAAGTATTTAGTCAGCCACTGGTTGTGCAAGTCCTCCTACTTAGAAAGATGAGAGAGGTCTGTAATTTTCACCATAGGTACACTTCAACTATGAGAGACAAAATGAGAAAAGAAATCCAGGAAATCACACTGTAGGATTTTTAAATAATTTAATTGTAAGTCATGGTGGAAAATAAGTATTTGGTCAATAACAAACAAGAAAGATTTCTGGCTCTCACAGACCTCTAACTTCTTCTTTAAGAAGCTCTTCTGTCCTCCACTCATTACCTGTATTGATGGCACCTGTTTGACCTCGTTATCTGTATAAAAGACACCTGTCCACAGCCTCAAACAGTCAGACTCCAACCTCAACCATGCCCAAGACCAAAGAGCTGTTGAAGGACACCAGGAAGAAAATTGTAGAGTGAATCTACAATAGGCAAGCAGGTTGGTGTAAATAAATCAATTGTGGGAGCAATTGTAAAAAAATGGAAGACATACAAGACCATTGATAATCTCCCTCGATCCGGGGCTCCACACAAGATCTCATCCCAAGGGGTCAAGATGATCATGAGAGCGGTGAGCAAAATCCCAGAACCCAGACCTGATGAATGACCTGCAGAGAGCTGGGACCAATGTAACAAGGTTACTATCAGTAACACACTACGCCGAGAGGGACTCAGATCCTGCAGTGCCAGGCGTGTCCCCCTGCATAAGCCAGTACATGTCCAGGCCAGACTGAAGTTTGCCAGAGAGCATATAGATGATCCAGAAGAGGATTGGGATAGAACTTTTTGGTAAAAACTCAACTGGCGGAAGAAGAATGCTGAGTCGCATCCCAAGACCACCATACCTACTGTGAAGCATGGGGGTGGAAACCTCATGCTTTGGGGCTGTTTTTCTGCAAAGGGGAAAGGATGACTGATCCGTGTTAAGGGAAGAATGAACGGGGCCATGTCTCGTGAGATTTTAGGCCAAAACCTCCTTCCATCAGTGAGAGCATTGAAGATGGAACATGGCTGGGTCTTCCAGCAAGACAATGATCCCAAACACACCACTCGGGCAATGAAGGAGTGGCTCTGTAAAAAGCATTTCAAGGTCCTGGAGTAGCCTAGCCAGTGTCCAGACCTCAACTCCATAGAAAATGTGTGAAGGGAGTTGAAAGTCCGTTGTAAATTTGGGGTAAGCAATAGGAAAGCATGGATCTTTCCTGCCTTGTATCAACGGTTTATGATGATGGTGGTAGTGGTGTAATGGTATAGGGATATTATCATGGTACACTTTGGGCCCCTTAATACCATTTGTTTTAGGTATTTCTGTTTGTGGTATTTTTAACTTGCAAAGACTTTTCTTAACACTTATTTTTGTAAGCATTAAATATAGGTATCTTCCTGAAGAACATAAGGCATCTACATTCTTTATTGTCTATTCAAAAGGTATGGACTGAAGACAAGTATTTTGTAGTGTGAATATGTATAGATGAATAAATCATTTATGCTGTCATATAATGATGTCCCACATTTCTTGAGATATGGTTTAAACTACAATTCCACAAATTGGATTTAATTTAAACTTTTTTACTGTTTCACCTGAATTTTGACATAATGACACAAATTATTGACGGATTGAAACCAGGTCACTCAAAATCAAATCAATCAAAATCCCAACTTTGACCTGTGACCATTTGTCATACTAGAAGTGATACCACCCTTTTGAAACTCTGTGGCATCCTTTTGGCAGACATTCTACAAAGCACTATAACTCTTATAATCTGGGGAGTTATAACTATCAGAGCCAGAGCAACAGCCGTTAATCCATGCTTTTTGTCAGGCTGCCTATCTACTAGCCCTAAATCTTTTTTCTCTATTTGTTCTGACCGCTGCTCTGTCCATTACAAAAGGACAATTAAACAATAGCATACCCAATGTCTCACTCTTGCTTTTTGAAGCAACAAAGAGGGAGGAAAGGAGAAAGTATTATGATGCGATAATAAACCCTGACTGTTTCTCTGACAACATGAAGAAGATGGATGGCTGAGCTGTAGGACACATGACTGATCCATCTTCAAATGAAAGGCCTGGTGAGTGAGTCACAGTAAAACAAGCTTGATATTTAAGCTTGAAATTTCCACGTATATCAAAACTTGTCATTTTAGTTGCTCAGAATCGAAAGTTTGTCTTATAAAATAAAATGTCTGCATTATGGAACTACAAAAACAGTTTCAGTACATGGTTTCAGTTTATCAGTAGTTCTGATCGTCTTCCCTTTTCAGATCTCTCCATAACATTTTAATAAGGTTTTGGCCTATACACCATGTGTCACTCCTGTCCTCCTGACAGCTAAGAACAGGCTACTGAGGCTTCAATTCAGACAGGCTCACTAAAATTGGACAATACCTGATTTGATAAACATTGCTTGGGCTGATAAATCTCAATTTCAGATGCAGTATTTGGATGGTAGAGTCAGAAGTTGGCGTGAACAACATGAAAGCTTAGATCCATCCTGCCTTGTGTCAATGGTTCAAGCTGCTGGTGGTGTAATGGTGTGGGAGATATTTTCTTGATGCATTTTGGGCCCCTTGATACCAACTGACCACTGTTTAAATGCCACATCCTACCTGAGTATTGTTGCTGACCATGTCCATCCCTTTATCACCACAGTGGACCATCTTCTGAAACTACTGCTACTTCCATCAGGGTAATGCGCCATTTCACTGGTTATCTCAAACTGGTTTCTTGGACACGACAATGAGTTCACTGTACTCGGATGGCCTCCGCAGTCACCAGATCTCAGCCTAATAGAGCACCTTTGGGATGTGGTGGAATGAGAGATTTGCATCAATAGGAACTTTGTAATGCTATCATGTTAAAATGAAAATCTCTTAGGAATGTTTCCAGCACCTTGCTGAATCTATGCCACAAACAACTGAGGCAGACGGGGGACTAGTAAGAAGTATCTGATAATGTGGCCGGTGAATGCATATACCATCTTTAAGAAGTGAGAAAGGCATAGAAGAATGATAAGTGTGAATGACTCTTAATAAGTAGAAGAAAAAGTTGGTAATAAATAAATGAAATACATAAAAACATTAACAACAGAATTAAAGCATCAACAGAAAAAAATTGTCTGGCCAATCAGTGATCTCTTTTGTATACGCCACACTCACTGCTAACAGGTTAATAATATGAATGCTTATAGAACCTCCATAGACAATCTGTGGAAGCAGATTGGGTTGTACTGAACCCCTTAGTGGCTCTCAATCAGTGGTGTAGTCTACCTGATATACACATTATATCCACTAGAAACCAGTCATATTTGAGTATACCCATATGTTCAGTGACACATACTGGTTGTAGCAGAGAAAGCACACAATGACACAACGCAACAAAATCCTACGGTAATTTACAAATGCCATTAAGCATTGGGCTTATAGTGTCAACTCAAAGGTGTCTGAAGAAGTTAATATCACTGAAGGTTAGAGTTAAGATTATGGCCTTTTATTTACGTTTTGTATTCTAATGAGGAGACGTTTTCTGCACCAGGCAGTGTCACCAGTAGCAGTTTGCAAAGGTAAAACTTATAGGTAGTCCAACATCAGTGACCGAGGCGGCTTTACTGTGCGGGTTGCTACGATTTATTCGCACCCTGTCCAGTTGTCTGTACCTGTCTTGCACTTGGTTCTGCCACATAGGCTCCGGATTAAGCGGTTATGGAAATGTAGTAAGTGATACGGTATAGTGGACTATGCTTTCAAAACGGATTACATTACCAGTATTTCCCACTAGAGGGCAGCAGTGACTCACCGGTCACTTTATTAGATACACCTCTGTTTCTACACTCGTGGTCCATTTTATGAGTTCCACTTGCCATATAGAAGCACTTTGTAGTTCTACAATTACATACTGTAGTCCATCTGTTTTTCTGTATACTTTGTTATTCCCTTTGTTCTCTGTTCTCTAATGGTCAGGACAACAGCAGGTCCTAAATCATTTGGGTGGTGCATCATTCTCAGCACTGCAGTGACACTGATGTGGTGGTGGTGTGTTAGTGTGTTTTGCTGGTACAATTGGATCAGACACGGCAGTGCTGCTGGAGTTTTTAAACACTCTGCAATCTCACTGTGCACTCTATTCAACACATCTACCAGATTGCTCCATCTTGTAGATGTAAAGTCAGAGACAGCAGCTCAGCTAATCAGTGGTCACATGATGCTGTCTACAGGATGCTGGTGGCTGGATATTTTTGGATAGTGGACTATTTTCATTCACATTGAGGTGTTTAAAAACTCCAGCAGCACTGCTGTGTCTGATCCACTCACACCAGCAAAATATACACACACAACCACCATATCAGTGCCACTGCAGTACTGAGAATGATCCACCACCCAAATAGTACCTGATCTGTGGTGGTTATAAACCCTTTGGAATTACCTGAATTTCATTATTAAATGTAACTTTACTGATTAAGAGGTAAACATAATAAAAAAAACATATTTAGCTTAAGTCAAGTAACATTTAACTTTGACTTGACCAGCTTCAAAACATCTTTTGATATACTGTGCTTTTGTGAAGGTTGTTGCATCATCCATTAAGTTTTATTCTCCTGTATTGTCTCAACAAGACTTAAATTCAGTGTTCCTTCACTGATTACTCCTTGTTGCAGCAAGTGTTTTCCAGTCACCAGCGGCTTTCTATATGGTACTTTTTGGTACTTTTCCATTAACACCAATTTTGTGGACACATGAACAAAGACTCGTATTTTTTTCTGCAGGTATTTTTGCTGTTACCTGTCATTTTCATTTTTTATTTATTTTATTTTGTTTTGTTGCCCAAATGACTCTCTTTTCTCCATTGTCGAGATGCAAAGAGCCGCCCATATTTATCCAACCTCAGTGTTTTAGTGTTAATGACATTTTGTGACCTACAGTCATAGATAGTACCTGCCAGACATAAGCAGTGCTTTTATTAGATATGGCCTCAGGGGCGAAATAGAATTAAGCTGATGCAAGATCAGAAATATGAAATGCCAGATCTGCCTCGTACTCCATCTCTAATAACATTAAAGGCCTTGCAGCTCTGTTATTCTCGTTGCACATGCTAAAATGGCACGTGTACCCTGAAGCTACCGTTGTGCAGTGCAAGCCATTAGATTCAGGTTAAATCCAACCCATTACACAATTTTGAATGCTGTGAGTTTGTGCTAAATTTAAGACTTCCATAAGTTAATGACAAATATGTTTCAGTAGAAAACGAGGACATCTGATATATGCTGCAGTGCAGCTGTGTCACATGAAATTGGTTTTTTATTAAAAGAGCCAAACACAGGGCTGTTACGGTTCCTGATCTTGAAGAATGTATAACTGTTTCTGCATGATACACATTTCCAGGTCTTAATAGAAGTAGGTTATAAAAACATTTGGAGAATAACCTCTTAAAGTACTCTGCTTAGTGACTTGCAATGGAAATCATAGGGCAGTTGCTGGGACAGTCAATAGACTTATGAAAAAAACACATCCTTTTGGAGATAGGTCTAGCTTTTCAGATGTTTTACTATGTTAACTTTAAGCACAGGGCATTCTGGTGGAGCAGCAGTCTAAGGGGAGGAGGGGTTGTAGCTGTCGTCCCCTGGCACTACGACAGCAAACCTTAATCGTGGTTTGCATGCCATCCTGGGCACACTTATGCCTGTGCCCTGTTTTCTCTGGGGCTAGGTGCTGGAGCTCTCACAACACTCGTCAGGAAAATGCTAATAATCCTTTAAGAAATAAACACAAGATAGAAAATATTTTGAACAACCAGGCTGAGTTACTTTGAGGTTTATATGGGGCATTTGAATATTTATCCATAACTCTGTGCTATGAAAAAGGTTAAGTGTTCAAATCCTGCCACTGTTAAGCAATGGAGTATGGTCCATAACTCCCCCTGCTCCAGGGTTGCTGACATTGTCTGACCCTGCACTTTAAACACAGTGGGGGTAAGCTGAGATACATGAACAGAAACATTACATTGCACTGTACGCTGTACACAGGCAGCATATTAACTGAACAATATCCAATATCCTTGTTATTACTGGTAACAAGTCAAATCAGCTTTCTTTATATAGCACTTTTTTTTTACAGTGGAGCATTGTCTTAAAGCAGCTTTACAATTTTACATGGTCTAAATTATAAGACCAATCCCAAATTGAGCAAGCCTAGAGTGATAGTGCCAAGGACAAACTCCATAAACATCATACGGAAGAAACCTTGGATGGAAGAAGACTCAAAAGGGACACATCCTTCTTGGGAGGCTTAGATGTTATATGTACAATTAACCAAGTTATCTAATTAAAATGAAATATTACACTGATGCTGTGTTTATCTTTTTATATTCAGACCCCATTGCAGGTGGGCTAAAGTTAATCGGTTTCTTTGTAACACCTCTGCCACACAGTTCAAGTCAAGTCAAGTCAAGTCAGATTTATTTATATAGCGCTTTTTACAATGGAGCATTGTCTCAAAGCAACTTTACAAGTTTAGATTATTTCCTAATAACTACGTCCAATCCCAAATTGAGCAAGCCTAGGGCGACAGTGGCAAGGAAAAACTCCCTAGTTCTAGGAAGAAACCTTGGGAGGACCAAGACTCAAAAAGGGACCC
>JAJAGP010007256.1:0-14735 GCA_025084515.1 Ancistrus triradiatus | reverse complement strand
TATATACACCCAAATAGTACCTGATCTGTGGGGGTCCTGATCATTAGAGACAAAGTGAAAGGGTACTAACAAAGCTAGAAGAACTATTTGTAATTGCAGTGCTTCTGTACGGTCGGAGGAATTGATGAAATGGGCAATGAGTGTAGAAACAAGGTGGTGTACCTAATAAATTGAAGGCTGAATACTGTGAGTTGTCATTTATGCCAAACCATCTACACTTAAGATGGATATAATGACAAAGTTTAAACATGTTATGCTTTTTAAAACTTATTCACAATAAATATTCAGACCCTTAATTCAGTACTCCCGTTAATCCTGGCAGACCCTCAATAGCTCCATCAGATTCAATGATAAATATGTGTGAATATCTTCAGGTCTCACCACAGATGTAGTATGGGGTTTAAGTCTGGACTTTGGCTGGTCCAACCAAGAACAGTCAAAGACCTGTTCCACGGCCACTTCAACATTGTCTTGGATGTAGGCATTGAGTCACTGCTGTAATGAAAGCTCTGTGGTCACATGCAGGGTTTCTTCTGGTATGTGTCTTTATTTTACTGCGTTGATCCTTCACTCACTTGACATCAGTTTCCCAGTCCTGCTGCTGAGAAGTATCCCCATAGCATGATGCTGCCACCTCCATGCTTCACCATAGTATTGTGATTAATCAAATTATTAGCATTTGATAGTATTCAGCAAACATCATGAAATTTCTTCATGCTCAGAGTCCTTTACATGCAATAAGCAAACTGCAAGTTATTGTCCCATTTCTGCAGATGTTAGATGTCAGCTCTGTTTAGAGAGACCGTTGCATTAAAGGTCACCTCCTGACCAAGACCTTTCTTGCCCAGCTACTCAGTTTGGCTAGCCAACTCTTGAAAGCAAAGGCACTAGAGAGTGGGGAGTTGTGCTGATGAGATTACAATACAAGTAACTGAGGGTTAATTGCCTTGCTCAAGGACACAACAGTGACAGCATTGGAAGACCCAGGACAAACCCTCTGAGTTCTGTTCAATATAACATAACCAGTGTGCCAGCCATAAAAAATGTATAAAATCAACTGGATTAAAGTTAGATAAATAATGGCAATGACTCGCAAATGGGTCACACCTTGGCCCTGAGATCCTAATGTCTCATTATCAAAAAGGTTGGTCAAGGACTCTCAGGACCACCTCCAAGGTGACAAACCCATTAGGGTTAAATTAGAGGTAAAAAATTTTAGGGTTAAATTTTTGCTCACTGTTCTCATGATCATTTTGACCCCACGGGATGAGATCTTGCGTGGAGCCCCAGATCAAGGGAGATTATCTATGGTCTTGTATGTCTTCCATTTTCTTACAATTGCTCCCACAGTTGATTTATTCACACCAACCTGCTTGCCTTTTGCAGATTCACTCTTCCCAGCCTAGTGCAGGTCTACAATTTTCTTCCTGGTGTCCTTCGACAGCTCTTTGGTCTTTGGCCATGCTTGAGTTTGGAGTCTGACTGTTTGAGGCTGTGGACAGGTGTCTTTTATACAGATAACGAGGTCAAACAGGTGTCATTAATACAGGTAACGAGTGTAGGACAGAAGAGCTTCTTAAAGAAAAAGTTACAGGTCTGTGAGAGCCAGAAATCTTTCTTCTTTGTGGGTGACCAAATACTTTTTTTAAAAGTCCTACAATGTGATTTGCTGGGTTTTTTTCTCATTTTGTCTCTCATAGTTGAAGTGTACCTATGATGAAAATTACAGACCTCATTCATTTTTCTAAGTAGGATAACTTGCACAACCAGTGACTGACTAAATACTTTTTTGCCCCACTGTACATGCTGTCATTACTGCAAAAGCTGGAACATATCAAATACTAATCATTTCTGAAACTGATTAAAGATGAACTCAAATGTTTATGCTGATTAAATGATTTATAATGAAAATCAGTGCATTCATTTTGAGGAAAAGCGCTAGTGGTCTCAGATAATGTATATAGGTCAGTATTTGACATCTCCATGTGTCAATAAATGGACATGTCACTCAGAGTGATTTTCTGTAAATCCTTTATCGAACATGTACTACAGCCAGCAACTCTGAATCTGCTGACACCAATAAAATACTCATACATTTTCATGAGTGTACACACACAAGCACACACACACACACACACACACACACACACACACACACACGCACACGCACACACGTTTGTCTTTCGTTGTAGGGACTTTACTTAATATTAATGTATTACTTCCTCCGTACCCTAAACTAAATCTTTTGGCTCTTTTGGTTTTTCAAAAGATAGTTGCAGTTTTTGTATAAAATAAATAAATAAATAAATAAATTACTTATAAAATATGAAATGGCCCACCTATAGAAAGTCCCACCTATAGAGGTTTTTCTAAAACCAGTCATTACTCAGATTTATTTATATAGCACTTTTTAACAGTGGAGCATTGTCTCAAAGCGGCTTTACAATTTTAGATTATCTTCTAATATCTAAGGCCATTCCCAAATTGAGCAAGGAAAAACTCCTTAAATGTTATAAAGAAAAAACCTTAGGAGCTCCAACACTCAAAAAGGGACCCAACCTCCCTGGGTGACTTAGATGATATATGTAAGAATGAAACTAAGTTTAAAAAGTCTGTAGTAATAGTTCAAAAACAGAAACTAAAAAAATATTAACAGATATATAAAATACTGAATAAAATAATGTAAAAAAATACGAATATTGGCATTATTTAGTCTGATACACAGATGCATTTTAAGATCTTAAGTCCTCAGTGGAAAAAGTCCTTGGCGCACATTGTCCCCAGCCAACCGGAGGAGGGAAAGAGTTACTGCCCTCTCACATTGCCCAGAGGAACATCTTAGTGTGTGGGCCTGGAACTCGTACACAAGCTGTTTGTATACTTGAATTTAGTCTGTAAATAATTATGCTCCAAACTCGTTTGCAGTTTACTAAAGATCATGTGGACAAGCCAGAAGGTTATTGGAAGAATGTTTTGTGGACGGATGAGACCAAAATAGAACTTTTTGGTTTAAAAGAAACCTGTTATGTTTGGAGAAAGGAAAACACTGCATTCCAGCATAAGAACCTTATCCCATCTGTGAAACATGGTGGTGGTAGTATCATGGTTTGGGCCTGTTTTGCTGCATCTGAGGCAGGCTTGCCATCATTGATGGAAAAATGAATTCTGAATTATATCAGAGAATTCTAAAGGAAAATGTCAGGACATCCGACTATAATATTTTTGTCTCATTGGTTTTACTGGGTTCTCTTTATATACTTTTAGGACTTGTGTGAAAATCTGATGATGTTTTAGGTAATATTTGTTTTACACAGGGTATTCAAGCAACTTTCCAGGTTTGGTTATCCCTAATCTAATACTCAGGATTTACTTTTGCAGGGCTTAATATACACTCAATAATCACTGTATTATGTACACCTTCTTGTTTGTACATTCCTTATCCATTTTATCAGTTCCACTTACAATATAGAGATGCACTTTGTAGTTCTACAATTGCAGACTGTAGGATGCTTGTGGCTGGACATTTTTGGTAGGTGGTCCAGCAGTAGCAGTAGACTTCTTTAAAAACTCCAGCAACACTATAGTGTTTGATCTAATTATACCTGCACAACAAACTAACACACCACCACCACCATGTCAGCGCCACTTAATCACTCTAATATAAATCCAGTTCTTTTCATTTTTATAGCATCGACTCCTCAAACATGCAAACTTCACCTGTTTTACATGATGCCACACAACACCGATATAAAATATTCATTAATTAACAGGAACCTTCAGATCATCTATGTTTTCTATGATCAGTGAATTAAATAATACTTCTCAACATGACGTGATGCTGAATGGGGATGGAAAAATCACTGTGAATATTAAGTGGTGACAATGCAGGAGAGAGAAACGCTGCATGCAGGAAGCATCAGAGGTAAAACCAAGCTTCTTGCCAACACATATCACATGCTTCACACTTTCAGCAGACGCTTGTCAGTGAGTGGCTTTGTTTGTATTGGCTGGATTTATACAGTTAACGCATTGATGTAATTATAATGTGTGAAAATCCTGACAAGAGGTGCAAATAAGAAACTAAATATAGTGCAACCCAAACAAAACACTCACACGTCAATGTAGTTCATCTTTATTGGCATTTCTCAAAGAATTTTCTCACAGAAAATGCTGCTTTGTCTACAATTAAACTCAAGAAGAACAAAACAAAAAAATGGCTTTTCCTTTATTAGGATCACAAAATAATCTTTGCAAAATATGTATATCACTAAATATCTGATAATATGAAACAATAATTGGTCTTAAAAATAAACAAATAAAAGCTAATTTCTGCCACAATTACAATAACAAAGATGATCAAATTTAGTATCTACTGGAATACCGTCATCTTTAACATCAGACTCATGGGTAAGCCAATACCTTAGTTGGTCATCTACAAAGATTTCATTTTGACTCCATGACATTGAAAGCAGTCCCCTAGAAACATCAGCAATGAATCACTCAATTCATAATTCAACGCTGCCAGCCATGAATTGGCCTCTCCAATAACTGAGTCGAAATGGAGTGCCTCAGTTCTTTTCACCCTCTCTGTTTCCATGGAAACATTTGTCAACGTGGAGGGAGCAACGTGGCCGGATATAGTAGTCGATATTTCCCAGCTTACATTGCTATCGATGGAGTGAGTTTCCATTGGGTAAGCCAGCAGCATCTGTGTTATCACAGTGACAAGCAGAGATGCTGAGTCTCAGAAATCCTCTCTTAAACCTCTGCTATTAGAAAGTGCTTACATCACACATTTTCCCCTGCATTTCTACAACACAGCAATAGTGTGTGATTCACTATATAATTGGACTGTTCAGGATTCACATTTGGAGGGCTTAATATGCACTCACTGATCACTATCATGTACACCTCCTTGTTTCTAAACTCCTTGTCCATTTTATCAGTTCCACTTACCATATAGATGCACTTTGTAGTTCTACAGTTGCAGACTGTAGCATGCTCGTGGCTGGACATTTTTGGTAGGTAGACTACTTTCAGTCCAGTAGTAACAATGAGGTGTTTAAAAACTCCAGCAGCACTGCTGTGTCTGATCTCATCATACCAGCACAACACACACCAACACACCACCACCACCACATCAGTGTCACCGCAGTGCTGATCTGTGTACCTGATCTGTGCTGGTCCTGTTGGAGTCCTGACCATTAGAGAACAGAGTCAAGGAGACGAACAAAAGATGTAGAGAAACAGATGGACTACAGTCTGTAATTGTAGAACTACAAAGTGCTTTTATATGGTAGGTGTAACTGATCAAATGGACAATGAGTGTATAAACAAGGAGATGTCCCTAATAAAGTGGCTCAGTGAGTGTTGTATGTCATTTCAGCCAAGATCAGATGTGCCATTAAACAATGATGAGCACAAACATAACTGCTTACATATTAAACAATGAAAAACATTGATTACCTCATTACAACTCATGTCAAGGTCAAGTATATATTAAACTTGACAACTATATCTAAGACAACAGTCAGTTATCATAGTTGACGTGTTCGATGTTTAAGAAATGCATGCATCAAGATCTGAGAAACTTTACCAATGGCCAAATTGAGATCTAAATACTATGGGGTATCTCTCAAAACACTAATGCATGTATCAATCCTAGGTGGGTTTACTCTAGGTGCTCCGGTTTCCTCCCACAGTTAGGTATTAGGCAGTTAGGCTAAACCGGTGTCTCTAAAGTGCCCCTAGTGTTTGAATGAGTGTGTGTGCCCTACAATGAAGTGACACCCTGTTTAGGGTTGTTCCTGCCTTGCACCCAGTGCTGCCGGCTAGGCACAGGCTGTCACGTGACCGTGAAAATGAAAATGAATGAATGAATGAGGGACAAGGAGGGACAAACCATGCAAAGGTAACAGAGTGTTGAGACACAAGGCTCAACAAGGGAATGGCAGATTATCCTGTCTGATCTTAACTGACAGAGGGTCTACTATGACAAGTCACAGAAATTTGTAATGTTACAGAAGGAAAAAGTGACATATAGTACATCATACCCTGTTAGTATGGAACTGTATAACAGTATAACACTGTAGAACACTAACAACTGGCAGACTAATAACCCCTGTCCAATCATGTAGAAGTCGATCTGGCACATACCACATCTACACATCATTACAGACCAGTTCATGTTTTGCTAAGATTATTCTTGTGGTTCAGGGTTTTTGAGTAGGTTAGATAGAAAAGATACACTCTCTGCTTAGTAGCCATAAAAAGATTGCCTTAGTCCTGTAAAGGCCAACTCAAGAGTTCTGCAAGTACAGCTGTTTGGTGTAAATAAAAGAGCAGAGGAGGTGACAAAGTAACTAAATGAGTACAAAATAAATAATAAGCCTGGAAATTCATAAAATTGGTGTTGGTAGAGGTAGTATATTAACAAGGAAAACTAGAAAAAACATTTTGTTCAGAAAACAGCTGTCTTGTAGTTTGTATGTTTGCAATCATTTTGCTGGTATTTGTTATTGTGACAAAAAGGGTTTTGACAAGTTGTTTTTGACATCCAGTGTAGTATTACTTATTTTCATTGTTCAGGCCTTAAATCGTATCTCTCCATCTTAGCAGTCATTACTAGATCAAGTATAGCTGATAAACAAGTCAATTAAAAACTCACTTTAATAAATGTCCCTTTGATTACTTACTTTGGTGGGGTGGCCAGCTCCAGAAAGAGTCCTGGTTGTTCCAAACAACTTCAATTTAAGAATTATGGAAGGCACTGTGCTCTTAGGAACATTCAATGCAGCAGAATTTTTTTGTAGCCTTCTCCAGATCTGTGCCTACACACAATCCTGTCTCTGAGCTCTACAGGCAGTTCTTTCCTCCTGAGGGCTTGGTTTTTACTCTGATATACATTGTTTGCTGTGAGACCTTAGATTGACAGATGTGCGTCTTTCCAAATAATGTCCAATCAACTGAAATTGCCACAGGTAATCACACACTCCAATCAAGGTGTAGAAACTTAGCAAAGATGATCGAGAGAAATGGGAGGCCCACAGGATAAATTTCAAGTGTCATAGCAAAGGGTTTGAACACTTATAGTATCACCATGTGCGATTTTCATTTTTCTGTTTTCACTTTCTCATTATCAAATAATGAGCACAGAGACTCCTTTTACTGGCAGCATCTCTTTATTGGCAGTATAAAGAAAAGAACAGTGCACTCAATAAAACTAACAAAATAACACCTCAACCAAGGTGCAGCTTGTAAAGACTAACTGCAGGCTATTAATGCTGAATGAACTAACCCATGTGAACTTGCCATGACTTCTGGGCAATGTAGTTCACAGGGCTGCCTCTATAGCAGCACCTTCTGGTGCCAGTAGATGCCAGTGGTACTCTGACAGAATATCCAAGCAACTAAGGGTTAAGGGCCTTGCTCATGGGTCCAACAGTGGGAGCTTTTGAACTGGGAGTTGAACCCTCATCCTTCTGGTCAATAGTTCACTGAACCAAAACTATCACATATTTATCTTTATTTAAACCTTATACGTTATCATAAAAGTTCTTATATTGTTTCCTAATGAACCCAAAATTGTCTCAAGCCCATGTGATCTCTTTACACCATCTAATAATTCCAGCATTTAAAAGCTCACAAATAAATGCAGGTATTTGTTCCATTCTAAACCTTAAATGAACTCCCTTCAGTATTCGTTCTCTCTGTATCTGCTCCATCTAGCACATTATTGCCAGGGGCATGATCTATAATCACAGTCACTGCTCTAATAGAAAGAATTTGTCTGCAAGAGAAAGAAAGGAAGCGAGATAAAACGGTGACCTTCTAATGTCGTGTCTGCTAAGTGCTTAATGGCTTGACAAGACACACATACCTTTTACACATCAGCATTTATGCCTCCACCATGCAGTATAGACAAATGTGTCCCTGTCTGTGAACAGAGTTATTGTGTTTTGTTGAGACAGAGAGGAAAAAATGAGCATTGGGAAAAAAACAATCTCAGGCTTATAGTACAGTAAGTATTATTTGAAAATGTTTCAAATACTGGTTAAAAAATGACCTGTTTATGTATTTTGCCACCCAAATTCAAATATATTTTCAGAATTTTTCTATCACACACAAAAAAAAATATATATATATATTTTTTTTCCATGAACCTCATATATGATTATGTATGGTGTATACAAGTGCTCTACAGCATTTGAAGCAAAATGTTTAACAAACAGTTATTTTCAGTTTGTGAATTGCAACAGCTTCATTTTGAAAGCACAAGCCTAGACCAAAGAGTCAGAAAGGGCCTGCAGAAACACAACTGGACATGTTGGTACATACAAACAGTGCCCACACTTGAGTAGCAGTTCTCTGCAGGCTAGAACTCAGCGTGTAAACATCTCTGGTGCAGAATCTTTTCCACTGAAAATCAGAAACTTTGTGTTGTGCTTGTGTATTTAAGTGTTGTGCTGATACCCCATCCACCATCACAATACCAACAAATGATGTAAATAGCGCAAATTCTTTCTGCTGTGTAAATTCTACAGAATTGACGATGAATTCAAATCCCAAAAAACATTCTTTCGCACCCCTATTAAAAAATGCTATGAGAATTACTTTGGTTTTAAAGTGGGTGACCAGGATAAATGTTGGGTGCCCCATATTTGTTGTGTCGTGTGTCAGGCTTCTCACAGCATGAGCAAAATATGATTTTTGAAATTCCTTATTTCTAGACCATGCTTCGGATTGCTACATCTTCCTGACAAATATAAATTCTATAACATCAAAACCCAAACATACTGTTAAATATCATAATTTATCATCTATGCCAGTACCTCACAGTCAGGAATTTCCTGTGGAAGAGCCTCCAAAAACATGACAATGAGTAATGATGAGTCTGGTGATGTAGAGAACAATACGGATACACTTCTACGTTGTATAGGCAAGTTTGTTCAGATTTTATGAGAAGTTTTAATAAGGCTTATTTATAAATAAGTAATGTACACTTATATAAAATCTGATTGGTCTGTAACTTAAAAACCATACCTGTCAAAGGGAATCTAAAACCAGATTTAAATTTAGCATAACCAGCATTATAGGGCCAACCTATTTTAGCTTGTGTGACCAAAAAATGTTAGTGTTTTGCTGCCCAGTATAATTGGTGCAAACAGTTTAGAAATTTAAAGGCACTTCACCGGTCTAGAACACCAACACCCAATGTATGACATCTTCATATCTGTTCATATATTGTTAAAGATAATGTCTACACCAAATAAATGTTTATTTCAATCGTACATTTATTAGTCAGTAGCTTCATAACATGCCACCTTAATATCACCTTGGTCTGTACTAACAACATAATTGTGTATGTACCTGAGGTAGTAGCTTTTATTTATACACTATCTAGTTCATTAGCCTTTGTGTCTATGGTTTGAAACATGTCTCTTGGAAATTTCCACGGAGTACAAAGAAAGTTCCTTTACTTTTCTCCTTTTGCATTCCCTTTCACTTCTCAGTATATTGTGAAAATACGGGAACTAGCTTGAGAGCAAAAAAATACTTGGATTAAAAAGGACATAACGAAAAAAAATACCACATTGCATTCTGAGCAAGATGATTTGATTATTTTCCTGAGTGCTTAATAGCTGGTTTTACGCAAACAGCCCCAAGGGAGTGTTCCTACAGTTTAGGAGTAAATACCTGGAACCTTGTACTCTTGTAGCTAATATAATACAACACCATGCCAATTGTGTACAATGACTTTCCTCTTTGAAGGTTTGCTAATTGAAACACCTCACAGACTACTAATCCCACTGTGTATTGAATTTGTTGTCAGTAACATTAGTAAGGTAAATCATGCATTCATTGTCTTATCCGCTTATCCAGTCACGGTCGCGGGAGAGCCGGTGCCTAGCCAGGAACACAGGGCGCAAAGCAGGAACAACCCTAGACAGGGTGCCAATCCATCGTAGGGTGCACACACACGCAGACACACAAACAAAGGGGCACTTTGGAAAGACCAATTAACCTAACACATGTCTTTGAAATGTGGGAGGAAATCGGAGTAGCTGAAGAAAACCCAAACGAACACGGGAACAACATGCAAACTCCACATGGTCAGGATCGAACTGAGGATGTCGGAGCTGTGAGGTGACAGTGCTAATCACTGCACAACTGTGCTGCCCTCTTGTTTGTTTTAATTATCCTTATTTATCTGCTTGTTTATTTCCTCAGGTAATAGCTAAACTCATCCCTTTGAGATTAAAGACAATAAACTTGAAATTCTTATATATGTATTACTAAAATGTTTAGATTTACTTCGTCATATCTTGCTGCCATGAAATATGAATCTCTCTCCAAAAGTCCCAAACTTCTGTTCTCTTCTGTTACTGCTAAAAAACTCAAATCAGTTAATATGATCAGTAAATCTTCAAAAGTGCTGTGAAATGTTTGTATATCTTAGACCATGGAAGCATTTTGCTTTGTTAGAGAGGTGGTTCAAGGACTGTTATTTGTCCTTTGAGACCACTACTACATAGCCTTCTTTTGATTGTAGTTTTGCTGACTGGAGTCGCTCACACTTTATTCAGTACATTCTGTACTGCAAGGAAAGCAAGGAAAAAAAGGAAAAATTACCCACTGATAATCAGCCTCTCAATGCATAAGTGGCAGGTTTGTCAACACAGATTAGCATATAAAGCCTTGTTGCCTTGTGAATACGGTAATTGTCTTGCAAATACTGTTCTATTCAGGGACCAACAAGGCAACCGAATTCAGTGTAGTTTAGTTGTGATAAAAACTTATATAAGATGTATCTTTGAAGCATATGAGATGATAGTCAGTAAATGTGGTGTGTATGCGTACTAACAGAAGAAGTGCTCCTGATCAAAGTTAGAGCTAATCAGCGTAAAGTCATAAAGAATCCTTGGTGAATCAACCCTATGATCTACATAAAAAGCCCAGATTGTGTTGGGCTACAAGTCCATTGTAACACTCACTGGCTTTAGCTTGAACAAAGAGTGAGGTTAACAGAAAAAAATTTCTGATGTAAAAAATGCACAAGTACCCAGATAGCTACAGACACCTTTATCTTGAACCTATAGAAAGTAACATAAGCCATGCATCAACTGTACTGTATCTAAGTAAACTGAGTCAATTTATGTTATTGAGTATTATTAAGAACAATGTTTTTAAACATTTCAATAATTTTCCGCATTAATGCAGAAAAGTACAATGAGATTTTAGAGCAACATGTGGTGTCCATGCATTTTTCAACAAGACAATGCAGAACCACATGCTGCATGCATTATAAAGGCATGGCTGTGGAAGAAGAAGGTATGGGTACCGGACTAGCGTTCCTGCAGTGCTGATCTGTCCCCAATAGAGTATGTGTGGAGACTTTTGAAACAAAAAATGCAACAACAACAACCTTGTACTGCTGCATACCTTAAGATATGTTAGCACGGAGAAAGAGACAAAATAACACCTGGAACACTTCATCCCTTGATATCCTCAGTGCCAAAACATCTTTTAAGTGTTGTGAGTAGGAATAGAAGCATTTCAAATTGGTAAATGCTTTACCGTCCCAACTTTTTTGGAATATGTTCCATGCCTGAAATGCAGGAATGGATGTGTAGTATATTAACAAATGAAATAATACTGACTAGACAAAACATGAAA
Source organism: Ancistrus triradiatus (assembly GCA_025084515.1). Taxonomy (NCBI): domain Eukaryota; kingdom Metazoa; phylum Chordata; class Actinopteri; order Siluriformes; family Loricariidae; genus Ancistrus; species Ancistrus triradiatus. The sequence continues at coordinate 3,059 of JAJAGP010007256.1, read as the reverse complement.
TATCTTGGGTTCATTCTGTCTGCAATGAAATAAAAGTGAAGTCAGATTTATTTACATAGCGCTTTTTACAATGGAGCATTGTCTCAATTTACGATTTTAGATTATCTTCTAATACCTAGGGCCATTCCTAAATTGAGCAAGCCTAGGCCGATAGCGGTAAGGAAAAACTCCCTAAACATTATAAGGAAGAAACCTTGGGAGGACCAAGACTCAAAAAGGGATCCAACCTCCCAACCCAACCAGTAAGTAAAGCATTACAGTAATATAATCTTGAGGTTATAAACGCATGAACCAGTTTCTCAGCATCTTTAAAAAAGAGAATATCTCTAAGTTTAACAACATTACGTAACTGAAAGAAGGCAATTTGAGTGACGTTGATAATGTGAGCATCAAAGGAGAGATCTGAATCAAATGTGATACCAAAGTTTTTCTTTACAGCTGAACTTGGCGTTACTGAACAGCCATCTAGGTTTAAGATAGATCTAGCCACCTTTCTCTCACAGTCTTAGCCCCAAATAATAGAACCTCAGTTAAGTAAAAGAATATTAAATGACATCCAATCTTTTATTTCCTTTACACAATTCTCAATTTTGCTGATTGTGAGGCCGTCATTTGTTTTGACCGATATGTACAGCTGTGTATCATCTGCATAGCAGTGGAAACTAATGCCATGTTTAAGAATAATTGAACCTAGTGGCAGCATGTACAGAGAAAATAACAGTAGGCCATGCACAGAACCCTGAGGCACGCCATACTTCACTTTTGAGAGCTTAGAGCGTAGATTATTTACATAAACAAAGTGGTACCGGTCTGTTAAGTAGGATCTAAACCAAGAAGGTGCCAGTCCTTTAACACCTACGGTATTTTTGAAACTATCCAGTGTCAGATGCAGCACTTACATCTAAAAGAATAAGAAAAGAAACACATCCATTATCTGATATTAATAAATTATTTAGTGCCCTAATTAATGCTATTTCATTACTATGATGGGACGTGACTCCTGACTGAAATGTTTCATAAATACAATTACTTTAGAGGTAACAACAGAGCTGAATGTAACACACACTGAGTTTTTTGTATTTGCATTTTCCATACTGTTCCATACTGTTAGAACTAATATGCTTTGGGAACATATTCAATTTTTGTTCATTATTATGGTAATTAACTTTGTATCTTAGCAAAGAAAATGTGTTATTTGTGAATGCACATGATCAATCATACTGTAACAAACAAGCACATAATGCACTTTTGGGATTGCAGTAAATGAATTGTTTGGCCTTTTCTTTGTATGTTTTACTCTAAGGCCAACTATGTAGGAGGCAATGAAAAAGAGTGTTTGGCTCCTACTGCCCTTGCACAGTTTGCTTTGACTGGACAGTGATGTAACATCTGCCCTACATATTTCTAACAAACTGCATGAAGTATGTAGACACCTTGTCAGCTGGTGGATCTGACTATTTCAGCCAAGCCCACTGATTCATAAAGTCAAACATGCAGTCATGAAATGATCATAGACACACAATGGCATTAGAATGAATCATACTAAAGCACACACTGTCACATGATGCCACTTTTGGAAAAAGTCAATTTGTCTTGTGTGTTTGTTTTTGTACTGCTAGAGCTAAATGTAAATGTAATTCAGGTGTAAACCACTTTTGAGGTGAAGCTTAACAAGGCAGTGAAGTACATAATTTAGAAAGTGCTGAAGTGTTTATGTCAGAACATTTGTCTGCCGCTTCCAGACACATAGATTACTATCAAGAACCAAACTGCAATTAGAAACAATGTCAGCACAATAACTATTCTTCAAATGCTTCATGTATTGGGTTTCCGTAGCTGCCACACACAAACCTAAGATTACCGCACTTCAGGTCAAGTATCATCTGGAATGGGGTAAAGCATACTGCTACTGGACACTGTTCACCCTTCACAATATTGTGCCTGACTGATAAACTGAACTTTCTAGAATGCCAGGAAATCATTAAAGTTTGCTATGAAAGAAAAAACAGTCGACTAAGTTTAGACTGAGTTACTTAGTTCCAATCATTTAAGGACAGTGATAACATAGTGGCAACAGTTTCTGTTTCAACATGACAGTTCTTTCATGCGTCACTTAACATCCACAATACGTTCTATGAAACTACACATTATGCAATCTTTATGCTGTCCAAACACTATGATATATATCATACTTAGCAATGCTATAGGGCAGTGGTTCTGTCCTATGAGAAACACATACAGCACACACACACTTGTACACAGTAGGTATGTTTAGATTTATCCTTCAAATGCGCATGTTCAGTATTCACATGCCTTCTTAGGTGTGCTGGTTTCATGCTCTCATTGCTTGAAATTGTGAGCTTGGTTCTTCCTGGCGTCGTACCATCTCGTAGAGCTTTTTCTGAGCTTTTTCAGCAATTAGCCTCCTATGTCTAAAATCACTTCGGCTGATTTAACTTTATCTTCAATGCATTCCGCAGGTGTGATGGATTTATCAGTTTGCATTCACTGTTCCTGGCATCTGCAGCCTTCAGCCATGATATACAGTGGTGCTTGTAAGTTTGTGAACCATTTAGAATTTTCTATATTTCTGCATAAGTATTGCCTAAAACATCATCAAATTTTCACACAAGTCCTAAAAGTAGATAAAGAAAACCCAGTTAAACAAATGAGACAAAATATTATACTAATAACTAATTAACTAATTTTAGCCCATTCCTCCGTACAGAACAGCTTCAACTCTGGGATGTTGGTGGGTTTCCTCACATTAACTGCTAGTTTCAGGTCCTTCCACAACATTTTGATTGGATTAAGGTCAGGACTTTGACTTGGTCATTCCAAAACATTAACCTTATTCTTCTTTAACCATTCTGTGGTAGAACGACTTGTGTGCTTAGGGTCGTTGTCTTGCTGCATGACTCACCTTCTCTTGAGATTCAGTTCATGGACAGATGTCCTGACATTTTCCTTTAGAATTCTCTGATATAATTCAGAATTCATTGTTCCATCAATGATAGCCAGCCATCCTGGCCCAGATGCAGCAAAACAGGCCCAAACCA
>JAJAGP010007255.1:0-14745 GCA_025084515.1 Ancistrus triradiatus | reverse complement strand
AGGTAAGAATGACTGGATATCACAATCATGACCAGATCAAACAATCACCTGATTAGACCATCTTATATCATCACATGATCAGCAGTTTGGCACAGATCACAGCAGGAGCATTTAGCTCGAACCCAGATCCCTTAAAGATTTCCCTCTCAGTGTAGATGCACTGCCCATCACCAAATCACTTACACACCCACGCAACCAGACCCCATCGGGGGGACACCCAGCCCCACACCCAGCCAAAATCAGAAACACACCCACTTCCATACACAGCCACATTCACAGCCGCACTCAGACACAAAGCGAGTGTGTGCGCTCACAGGTGGTGATCTAACTCATCATGTCTACACACATACAAAAAGCCGTTCTGCTCTTACCACTTCCTCTTCTGGCTGCTTGAAAGGTAATCAGACAGACAGACACACACACAAGAGGGTTAACGCAGGGTTAGTCACAGCGCTTGGAAAGCAATAAGGAGAGATAAGGAAAAGTTTTCAGCACTTAGAAGGGTAAGCTACCTGACAAAACAACAGTCACATGCAGCAGTTCTGTTATAAGTGTCCCCTAAGTCCTGAATGTAGCTTAATACCAGCCCCAGCCAGGTAAGGATTCCACCAGTGGCTTGAAAACGTTCTTAACAACAGTTTATCGGTTGAAAATTCCCATGTACTGCAGGCCACCTTTAAATGTTTAAATATATCCTCAGACCACTTTGAGCCCCAAGGCTGGCCTTTAGATACGTCTGCTGTAGTGGTAGGTATGTGAACAATGCTGGTTGCACAGGAGCCTCATACACACATACGTCTAACTGCACAACAACTATAACCCCAACTTTAATCTATACAGCTCTTCTTTCAGGAGCGGGATTCCCTTTTGCTTAGACTGGTGATGTGGGTCTGCCCATACATGGGCACCACAGAGTAACCAGAATGACTTCTTACTCTGCTTTCACAAGGAAGATGAGAGGTCTGTAATTTTCGCCATAGCTACACTTCAAGTATGAGAGACAAAATGTAAAAAAAAAAATCCAGGAAATGATATTGTAGGATTTAAAAAAATCAATTGTAAATCATGGTGGAAAATAAGTATTTGGTCACCCACAAACAAGCAAGATTTCTGGCTCTCACAGACCTGTAACATCTTTTTTAAGAAGCTCTTCTGTCCTCCACTCATTACCTGTATTAATGGCCTAGCCAGACCTCAACCCCATAGAAAATGTGTGGAGGGAGTTGAAAGTCCGTGTTGCCCCAAAACATCACCGCTCTAGAGGAGATCTGCATGGAGGAATGGGCCAAAATACCAGCTACAGTGTGTGCAAACCTAGTGAAGACTTACAGGAAACGTTTGACCTCTGTCATTGCCAACAAAGGTTATGTTACAAAGTATAGAGTTGAACTTTTGTTATTGACCAAATACTTATTTTCCACCATGATTTACAATTAAGTTCTTTGTGATAAAATTAAAATGATTAAAATTACAGACCTCTCTCATCTTTCTAAGTAGGAGAACTTGCACAATCAGAGGCTGACTAAATACTGTGCATACATTCAGTTACAAAGAGTAACAATGAATGACTGCCCAGAGACTTATCAGTGCAGTACAGGAAAAGTAACAAAAGATAGGAGTTAGGTTCAAAATCGCTGGTAGTGTTCCACATTAGGATTTCACAGCAGATGTAACTCCACTAAGAAACTATGGTGTAATTCAAACTTAAAATATCCACTTGTGTAAGCCCGATAGCTGGGTGGGTATTTTGTTTGTGAGCCCGGTTGCTCTTGGATACAGGAGCTGCCATACTCGCCCCCACTTTAGCACAGCGTTGGTATGTAGGACAGACACGCACTGTGACTCACTGACTGGAATGCATCTCGGCAAGCCCACTGCTGACTACTGGGGCATTACCCAGAAGATAGCTTTGTGATTCCAACTGCAAACGTTTACTGGAAATTATGGTTTATATGGGATGTAATACGTAATATATAGCTGTATAGGTACAGCAGAGAGGTGAATGATAAAAAATACAGGTATGCGCCATTTAACGTTCATCCGATCAACTAAGAATTATAATAGGAAATCAAAATCTGTCTTAGATCAATCTTATTCATGTTTGAATGACAGAAAACTAGTATGAGCGAACCCTTGTGACAGAAAAGATACTCGCAGTCTTGAAAGGCAGAAGACATGGTAACATTTTCGTTTTTTGGGAAGCGTTTCAACTTTTATAAAAAACACAAAGATAAGAATGACTGAATTGTGCAGGACAGTACCGAACTAAATGTGTTTGTATTGTATTTTAAAATAAAACACTATGTACAAAGTATTTCAATTATCATGTGACTATGGTAACGTCCGGTCAATGTCAATTTCGGTCAACGACCCGTTTCACAGATGTAATGCAGACATTAAATGATGCATAACTGCATATATCTGCATAACAAGGTACAATTAGGGGATAATAAAGCATACCCTGCATTTCCATGTTTTAGGAACAGAGCCTAAAAGCTATCGTGTGGTCCTCACCAACTTCTAGAAAGCAATAACCTAAGGTGATGAACAAAAAAAACAACCAAAACAAAAAAAAAAAAACAGAATTAAATATGTTTTAAGGAAAAGGTCAGTATTTTTTAAATAAAAGGTAAACCCCCATTCAGAAACCAGAAGGGAAAAAAGTATACCCTATACAGTGGGGCAAAAAAGTATTTAGTCATCCACTGATTGTGCAAGTTCTCCTACTTAGTAATTTTCATCATAGGTACACTTCAACTATGAGAGACAAAATGAGAAAAAAAATCCAGGAAATCCCGTTGTAGGATTTCTAAAAAAACTTAATTGTAAATCATGGTGGAAAATAAGTATTTGGTCAATAACAAAAGTTCAACTTAATACTTTGTAACATAACCTTTGTTGGCAATGACAGAGGTCAAACGTTACCTGTAAGTCTCCACCAGGCTGGCACACACTGTAGCTGGTATTTTGGCCCATTCCTCCATGCAGATCTCCTCTAGAGCAGTGATGTTTTGGGGCGCACTGGGCAAACACGGACTTTCAACTCCCTCCAACTTTTTAATGGGTTGAGGTCTGGAGGCTGGAAAGGCCACTCCAAGGACCTTGAAAGGCGTTTTACGTAGCCACTTGATCGTTGCCCGAGAGGTTGTGTTTGGGATCATTGTCATGCATGAGTTTACAATTAACGTCTTTAAAAATCCTACAAATTTGATTTCCTGATTTTTTTCTATTTTTGTGCACCCACGGCCCAGTCCTGTTTATGATTCAATTATATTGGAAGGGTTTCCAAATTATTACTGAACACGAGACGAGAATGAATGTGTTACGATCCATTATTGTTCCACAGGTAAACACAGACCATGCAACTCCAGTCTATAAGGGGAAGGGGTGTGGTTAGTAGGAATACTGGATGCGGGTTCAAGTCCAGGTTCTTCTGTGCCTTTTACAGTAATTCACTATGCTTAGCAGTGTGTGACTATAAAACACATACACATCCAAACACATCTTATACTAGGTGGGCAACATGACTATTTTATCTTATGATGATAAATTTTGTTATTGTTTTGTTTTTTTCTGAGCATATCGACAATATCATCAGTACTTTAAGAACAATGACCAACTGCATGTTTCTTTATAAAGAGTGTAATTAGTCCTGTGAGGCACATTTTGAATAAAAAACACTTTAGTAAGTATGGGATAATATCTGTATAGTAGTTTTTAAGAATCTGTCGGTACTGATGCATGTCGTCTTCGATCGCATGTACCGTGATAAATATCGTGTACTGTGAAAGTGTCTTTACATATCGTGATATAATATTTGTACCATATCGCCCACCTCTATCTTATGCCTCTGAATAGTTGAGAAACAAATGTTTTTCCATGAAATAAACCTCTTCTTATACAAATACATGCTTGCAATAACAGTACTAGACAACTTCCTCTGTTTCTAGTTTAAATCTTCTAAAAAACTTTGGGCATAATTCATTGTTTACCACATTTGGATGGAATACACTTAAAAGTATGAATACATTTAAAAACATACTGGAATAAAAAACAAAAATGTAGTGTTTGCAAAAGTTTGGCACTTAGTTTTTTATGCTTAAAAGGTATTTTGGCACCACACAAATGGAGATTTAAAAAATCATGCTACTGGGTGATGTCTGCGCTTCAATATCTGGAATAATAAGAATTAACACGAGCAAGTCTTCAGCAGGTTCCTTTTCCTGCGCACCTGGATGTCCATGGCACACGTAGCACTTTTGAACGAGTTCATTTCATTAAGCTAATCATAATAAAGTGCCATATAAAATACAAGCAGGAGGCTTTTGTAGATTGCAATATTCTACCTGTCTAGTTAAACAGTTGACAGGATTTAAATAGCCTTAAATAGCCTGACTTGACTTTGTGTTGTTACATAACGGGTTGCCAGTACAGACAGTATGAAGACAAGGTGGCAACATGAAGAGATTTCATCATTCTGGTTGCAGAATGTAAATGATAAACTTAGGCCAGCATCTCACGTAAAACAAATACAGCTGAACACAGCTCAATACAAATGTTAGACAAAGAGAGAGAAAGTGAGATGGACAAAACCAGAAATAACACAGGACGGGGGTGTTCCTTGCCCATTAATGTGAATTCTGAAATGAAAAGCAATGGCACATGGTTTGCTGGAATACATGACAACGTATTGGTCCATATGGCAAACTTGTAAGCACATGAAGCACAGGCATGACAAGATATCAGAATCTGGAGAAAGGACTGGGATGTGGCATCATCAGCAAAGCAAACCAATGCAAAGCAGAGCAGCCTGTTTTACAAGCCTAACCCGGACGTCTATGGGCACTCAAAGGTACACCCTGGATTGGGTGCCAATCTTAAGCACCACCTTAAGACTACTGACTAGAAGGTTAGAGAACCTTTACGAATTAATAGCCAGCTACAGAGCAGTGTGTGCACGCTTCTCACCTCTGGCTCATCCTCTGTGTTCTGGGAGAGCTGGTCATGTTGAATGATCTCAGCTTCATCCTCTGTAGGGCCGTTTCCCACCCGGATCCCTCCGAAGCTCTGCGTGCCCTAAGGACAGATCACACCGCAGTTCGTACAGGTGTGCAACGGCGATTTAAACGCATCGGTGCGAGCAAGGTCTTACGAGGCGTTTCCTCCAGAGGTGCTGTCTGCGCAGAATCAGGGTCTTCACTATGAGCATGCAGGGAACGCAGGCCACAGCGATGACCACCAGCAAACTCTGAATCGCCATCTATAGCCGAGAGCAGAGGAGCAAGCAGTTACAACGGATAATATAGCTGTCTACATACCTGGCTTGTCCTGTGTTCACAAGCAAATAAATACTTTTTTATTTGGAATATGTCTAATTTATAGAACGTTCAATTTCCCTCACACACATACAGCATCTACAAACAGTGAAACCTGATCATTTTGCAGTGGTCTCCATGTTTCCAGAGCTGCTACAGATTACAGATTGTAGTCTGCACCTGTGCTTCTGCAGCTCTGGAAAAATGGAGTCCATAGGTTTCAATCCGTAGTCCATCAGTTTCTCTACGTACTTTGTTAGACCCTGTTCTCTAATGGTCAGGTCCCATCAGGTACTATTTGGCTGGTGGATCATTCTCAGCACTGCAGCGACACGTTCTTTATAACCCTTCAAGCTCAGCAGCCCCAGTTTTAAAGCTAGCATGGAAAAGCTACCTGTCCTCTGTACAGCGGCTTGTTGGTAGGGTCGTTGTAATTGAAGAGGAACATGTTGATGAAGGAGATGAGCAGGCTGGGCGCCTCCATGGAGGTCTTGGCGTCGTATGCGGTCCACTTGTAGAAAATGAGCAGCGCAAGGTATCCAAACAGGCTGCTCATGAAGATGATCTCAGGGACGAAGCCCAGCCAGATGTTCAGAGGCTTCTTAAAGTAGCTACAGAGACACACAGATGTATCTGGTGAACCGAGTCATGATTCTTCCTTATAGGCAACGCAGTGCTATTTTAAAGGAAAACTACATCTTTGTGGACAACTAAGAACAAGGGTCGAAGCTTGTCTTCATTTATAGCCTCACTAACTCAGAGCAAAACTATAGAGACACTTTAAACGCCTGACATATCTCGACTGACTATCTGCAATTGGAGTAGAGCGAACATTGTGTAAATGTAATAAAGGCCATAGATTTGAAAGCGATTTTGGTTAAACTGTCAAGTAACAACCAGTGGTGGTCCAGTGCTTTCAGACTACAAAAGGTATACCTGATAGAGTGGTTTCATGGGCCGAAGCAGGGGTGTCATCAGACCCACTTTACCAGTAAAATGTTGCTGTGCCCCACTAAAATCATGATGGTAAACAGGCAATTTTATCCTGGACATCTCAGCAGAACTCCAGTACATGCCATGCAACTTCACTACGCGCACTGCATTTCCCATAAAGCCTGTTTTGTCGTTCCAATAGCTCGAGTCAGTTTGCCCATCGATTAGCAAACATCAGCAAATATTTAAAAGAAAGCCAGCAACACTGATACAATGATAGCTCATAGCTCTATATTAGAAATAAATGCATATTAAAGCACTACAGCAAAGTCACTTATTAAACTCATTAAACAAAGGCACCAGTTAAGTTAGCATTAACCAAAAGAATGCAATTAATAACAAAGGAATTATGCATTATTGGTGTTAATTTGTTCTTTATTTCTCATCCACTTGGGTGTTAAATCACTTCATATACTCAGTGTTTAACAGGCTTATTTTTATCCACACTTGCCCTGACAACTGATTGGGCAAGCAGAGGGGTTCAGCTGTGCCCCAGTATGACAAGAAGTCTACAAGCACCCCTGGGACAAAATGAGCTGCAGTTGTCAAAAGGAACTCTAATAAACTGGTGCAAAATGATTCAGTCAATTGAAAAAGTAGGAACGTAAGCATACATGTGATTAAAGAGGCTGAGGGTGACTCCGAAAATCATCTGAGCAATTCCGAAGATCACGGACATCTTCATCTTATAGGAGTTTAGAAACGTCAGCTTGTTGGAGGCCAAGTTCCAGATCTGTAATTGGAAAACAGGTTACATTTTAATATTAATAAACCACCTCGGTCGAGCACACAGCGGTAGCTTGGTACAAGTCTTACAGGGTCAATGCCGACGGGGTAGGGTCCGCCGAACACTCCCGGCACTGCAGGGTCCAACTGCAGCAACCTGTTGTCCCTCAGAGTATCAAAGCTGCAGAGTAAGAACAGTCATGAACTACACAGCTGTTCAGTGACCATCGTTTGCACCAAAAAGTATCTGATCAAAGCCAAATCAAATGGATCAATTATGATGTCTGAAATGATCTTTTGTGTGTTTGTTGTTGAAAGTGACCCACATTATCTTTAATTTAAATGCATTATATTATTAACACATAACAGTAATAGTATACGAAAAAGTAATTAAAAATTACACTATTTATTCCCTTCGCTCTCCTGTGCCGGTCAGTGCAGATGCATTCATTTTGAGCAGCACCAGATCAGAGAATGGACTCATTTCACTGTCTGAACAGAACCTTTCAGCTCATGCACTTGATTTAAAAAATCAGATTTTGTCAGTACTTCGATCTACAGACTTAGATGCACTTGGGTAATCAGAGAATAGAAAAACCAGCCAATAATCTCACAGAAGGATGTGACGTAAACTTCAAACTTTACTAAATAAATAATGAAATTCTTCATTTCCTTGACCCTATACTGCTTTTAAGTTTCCCAAAATGTATTTGGTAGCCATTTCGCATATGCTGCTTTTGATTCAAGGGTTGCCAGATCCCGTGAGAGAAACGACCCCCAGGTCTATAAAAACAATCCCAAAGAAGCACAGTCTCTTAGAATAAGCGGATTTGGAAATAAGGGTGGGTATTGGAAAGGACTTCATGATACGATATGCATCATGATACATGGGTCATGACACAATTACAAGACGACACACTGAGATACGATGCATATTGTGATATATTGCAATATTTCAGCTGTGTTTTAGTAAAATACAAGTTGCGGTATAAAATCGGAGTCATCTTAATACATCACATTGATAATTCAGAGGATAAATTGAGTCAAAACGCTGTATTGCGACATCGGCAGAAGATTGTAGTTCATGCCCCATTTAAAATCGTGTTTTTCTTCCTTCAAAAAAATCAATCAACTGAGAAAACTGATTGAAATCAGTGTAAGCGCTGAGAAATCTGATTACTGGTATAAAATCCAGCTCTCTGTCAAATTTCTTAATCTGATTTCTAGCCCTTAATCCGACATGAGAAACCAGAGTACACTGTATACATGACCACTTGAATGATCAGATAACTGCAGAAATCTGACTGTAATGGCATTAAGTGCATGCACTCCCTACACAGAACCTACATAGAAATCCAGTGCATTTGGAATCAGTCTAAATGGTCCATTGGTAAAATCAGAAGACGAATACTTGAGAAGTTTTTATAGTGTCTGATTAAGAAACTCACGTCCAGTTGCCTCTTCCCGTATCGAACATGGGCCGCACACTCCAGCTGGAGCCAAAGACGTTAAATGACTTGGAGAAACAGTCATTATAGATGATCCCAGTGTACATGGAGAAGAGTCCCATGAGCAGAATGATGTAGCGCCCAGAAAACAGCATGCTGAACATCTGAGGAGGAGACAACTCCATGAAAACAACTCCATTTACAGTGGTGCTTGAAAGTTTGTTCTATGTTTCTGCATAAATATGACCTAAAACAACATCAGTAAATAAATCATCTCAAAAGTAAATAAAGAGAACCCAGTTAAACAAATGAGACAAAAATATTATACTTGGTCATTTATTTATTGAGGAAAATGATCCAATATTACATATTAGTGAGTGGCAAAAGTATGTAAACCTTCGCTTTCAGTATCTGGTGTGACCCCCCTGTGCAGCAATAACTATTTGCACTATTTAGACTGAGTTGGTGTGAGTGGCTGTTTCTCAATTCCAAGTATCAGAAGTTAGGACTTGCGTACTTAAAGTCTGGACTTGGCAAGTTCGACACTCCCGAGGATGGGAGGATGCAGTTCGGTTATTCTACAATTGGAACAGCAGCGTACTTGGCTATGGAGATCAGACACTTATCAGTTGGGAGTCGCCATTACTGAGCTGACAATGCATTGTGGGATACGTCTGCTCCAATGCATCCTTGATAACATGGGCGGAGCAAGAACACATCCGAGGATTTGCAGCGTACTTGGTTAGATGCGAACTTAGAAATGGAACAGGACTTGGGCTGCGACTGATGACCTTTCACAAGTACACAAGCACAGAAAAGTATGCATATTGAGAAATGGCCAGTGTGTGGTACCTCATTGTCGTTCTTCTGGGCACTGAGGCGGTTCTCTCGCAGCACCAGGTACAGAGCAGCACAGCTCATAAGGAGTCCATGGCCCAGATCCCCAAACATGACGGCAAACAGGAAGGGGAACGTGATGATGGTGTAGGGTGCTGAAACCAGATCAGAACAACGAGCAGATATTACTATAGATTACACAACAAAGTGCTGGTGCCAAATCTGGACTGGACACCATCTTCAGCATGCTTGTGTAACTGACTCAAATATTTGGGTTTGTCTTTCGCTATTGGAGACGCAAAAAAGAAGCATAGAAAGCACTCGAAGGGATAAGGTAGCACATGGACAGTGTAGGGGGGATTCAAATTATTGAAGGGAAGCAAAAAAATTACATATACTTAAGACTTTTTATTCTGATGCAGATATGTAGCCACAATAATCTATTCCTAACTTCTTTTGAATTGGACTCAACCATATAACCTGGCCCAAAGATGGTCAAATACCTGGGTTGATCTCGCGGTAGCTGCCGATGCCGTAAGCGTCCACTATGTTCTGGAAGCCAGAGGTGAACTTGTTGGTCTTGTTGTAGGTGGGCGGGGTCTGTTTGGTCTGCATCCTGTTCAAGATGGAAGGAACGGTGGAACCACTTTTTTCCTGCAACAGACAGGTCAGGTCAGGAAATGAGAAAATCGGGCTGCTTTCTGATTACCATTTATAGTATTCTATAGTAGGTAATCAATTTGGAACATTTCCTTACAAAGCTATTAGTCCAGCCAACTTCGCTGCTCGACAACATGCCCGGAGCCTGAGATAACAGCTGATTCATGCTGTTTCTAATAAAATCACCTAATGAACACTTTGCAGTAAAAAGATATTGTTCTGCTTGTTCACTTACAAACCACTTTTCCTGTCAACAAACTGAGAAGGTCAGTCCAGACTTTTCTATCCCCAGCAATAGATTCCAGTTCCTTCTGGGGATATTCCCAAGCCAACAATTAGGTATATTCAGTTGGTTCTGGATTTGGCCTGAAAGCACCATCCAAAGAGTTGCCTTAAACATCTCTACCTTGAGCTGACCAGAGTGCATCCTTATGAGATGCCCAAACCACCTCAACTGGATCCATTCAAGGACTGAGACCTTGCCAAGCTGAAGGGCTTAAGTGATCCTCAGACCTATGCCACTAGGAGTGTGGTGCTTCCATTAGGGTCACCCATTGTGAACAGGCCATAAAAGGTGCTATCCAACACACCCACATGAAAGGTACAAATATGCATCAGTGTCCCCTTTGTGGATTAGGAACTTACTCCTGGTCCTTGGGGTGTTCTCCAGGTGAGTGCCACCCACATAACCTGTGTGCAGACCATAGTCGATTGAACAGCGTACACTGCTGAAGCTCAGAATTATGCTGGTGCTTTAGCTGTTTTGCCATGCTGGATATGCTTCACAACAGATCAGCTTCCTACACACAGGGCATTGGCCTTTTCGTTTTCTCTCAAAGTGGAGCCAAACGTTCGAGAGTTTTTGAGCATCCATCTTCCACTAATGGTCTAGCAGAGTGCATCAAAACTAAACCAGGTGATGATGTACATGATTACATGATGCACTGGACCTGGCAGGTAGACGCCTCCTTAACACAGACGTATTTTTGCATTATTTAAAGCATAAAATGCGCTAGTATGGGCTGATAAGTGCAATCGAAATTCTATTTTTGTAACAGGTACCTGGTTCTTGGAATTTTGGAACTGGTTCAGAATCGGAACCAGGTATCGATACCCAATCCTATGAATGCCCCTCAGCACTATCACCCTTGCCCTGTTAAATCCATGCCCTGCCACGCTCTCATACATCACTATCTACATCTGATCATTACTTTAATCCTATCACTGCAACACTGGTTCAGGAATCTAAGCAAAGAAAACAAGTTCAAACACCTCAGTGTGTTGACTGATAAGTCTCAGGATATATATAGGTAAAGAAAACCTCAAAGCTGTGCCACATCTCAAAGCTGCCGGCTAGCGTTCCATTCCAAACGCATACCTTCATGAGAAATCCAAGTAGTCCAAGCATAGCACATATAGTCCAGAACGGAATTAGAGGCATACACGCAAGGGATTCTGATCTATTATAGCGTGTTTATTATCCTCTTCCTATTTGGAAAGCAAGTGGTCAGTTTGATATTTCAAAAACAGGAGAATTATTAACACATTATTTGAACCGGCTGTGCTGCCCAAGTGCTGTTGAACGCTAGTGTGTATGGCAGACAGGTAATCCTCCTGAGAATATGCTTATTATTATTAGCCAGAGTTCAGTGGACAATATTCCTAATGTGTGGGTGGGAATTCCACAGTAACCTGCTGCCTGACCTGCTGAGAGTGTGAGAATCTCAGGTCAAACCAGCCACTCACATACAGGCATGGACAAAAGTGTGAGCTGACGACACACGTGTGCTGCTATACATGCAAACTATGATTATCTAAATATCTCCAAGTCTCAGTTTTACCTTTACTACAGCTTATGTATAAACTAATCACGGCCAACGTATAAACACTGTTTGTATTAGACCTCTCTCACTCATTCAGCACGCTGAATTCAGGGTCAGGGGGCTGGGCTTAACTGGTTAGCACAAGGGAAAACACCCCTCGACAAGGTGCCAACCATTCCGGTTATGCAAAACAAAGTATGGTGATAAAATGTGTCTCCAGTCTGCCAGAACTGAAACTCCAATTGCAATATCTTGTATAACATAAATCAGTGTAGAACATAAACACCTCCTTCTGTAAAAATCAATTATCGTATCGGCCCAAGAAATTCAATATCGGTGCATCCCTAATATATATATAGTCGGTATTGAGTATCATTGGTATTGAGTATCTACAACAGTTTTCAAATGATTCAGCTTCATGTGAGTTTGTATAGAAGATCTTGACCAGATAAAAGGTAAAAAGCTGGACCTATTTGCTAAAAACCACTGTGAATTCACTCATTCCTAAACGCAGCACCTTTGATCCTTTGCATGTGTCTTCTCTGAGACATGATCCGACCAGCTGTGTAGAGTTACACACTGAATTTCAATCCACTTGCAAGAGATTCGATTTCAGCTAATTTGACCAGTGGGAAATACAAACTTTGATCTCAGTGCACTCGTGAGTCACGCTTCTAGCATGTGAGCATTCCTTCCTAACACTCTAGCCATTTGTTGATATGGATGTAAGTATAAGTGTAGACAGCAGAACGTGAACTGGGCATGAGTCATTCGATGTGATAACGTGTGTTTGGCCAAAAGTGTTTAGCCATGTAAACCCACGAATGCTACTGGCTATGTTTACATGCAGAGATTGTTATCGGTCCAAACGAAAGTCTTCATTTAAGCACTACGTTACCTGAATTTTAAATCACTGAGCTTGTATTTTTAATAAGCAGAAAATTTAGTCAAGGTTCAACAAAACACACATCATTTAATCACTTCCACTTATCATATAGATGCACGTTGTAGTTCTATTACAGACTGTAGTCCATTTGTTTCTCTACATACTCTGGTAGTCGCCTTTACTCTGTTCTCTGGCCAGGACCCCCACAGATCAGGTACTATTTGGGTGTTGGATCATTCTGAGCACTGACGGAGCTGGTGTGTTAGTGTGTGTTGAGCTGGTATGAGTAGATCAGACATAGCAGTGCTGCTGGAGTAACACCTCAGTATCACTGCTGGTGAAAACAGTCCACCAACCAAAAATGTCCAGCCACTAGCATCCTGTAGCTAATGCTGATGAAGGATTAGAGGATGCCTATCACAACCTGTGCTCTGACGTTACATCTACAAGGTGGTGAAATATGGCAGATTTGTCCAATAGAGTGCAGAGTGAGTGAACACACAAAACACACACTAACACACCACCACTAAATCGGCTGCTCACCGTGCCCCTGCGCAGAGCCAGCTGAATGGAGTCCAGGTCCGACACGGGGCACCAGATCTCAGCAATCAGACACTTCTGGGTGACGTCGATGTTGCAGAGATTGAGGGTGTGGTAGATGGCCTTCATCTTCCTCACTTTGATGAACCACACGCGCAACGTCTTGGCCGCTGCTTGGAGCACACGCTGCCTGTGGTCCTCCGTCTGATTCAGCACCTGAAGAAGAGAATATGACGACGAGAAAGGTGAGATTCAGTAAATCAGGCTGCTTACAGAGGAGCGATATGCACGTTTTCAGAATGTCGTTATTACCTCATGCTGGCACATCCAACTAAACCATGTTAGTAGCTGAATTAGGTTAAGAAAAAAGACCCAACATAGTAACAAATGAAAAGAAAAATAAATGGAGTTGTGTTTTAATAACTTAACAGAAACGTAAGTGTGTGTTAGTGTTACAGTACAGTCCTAAACAGCCAAATGTACGCAGCCGTAACCATAATCATCTTCATATTCCAAGAGTTCCTACAATAGCTCATTTACTAATACTATGACTAACAAGAGCCCATCTCCAATTTGGTTTCACTAGCACCTGTACGTGACTCCCCGCAATGGGCTATGCTACTGCAGCTATGGATCCATGTACGGCAACATGAAGCTTGCTGGTCTTTTCAAACATAACTTATGGACCTGGCCGGAGTCCAACTAAACAACACAGCAAACTGCTGGTCTATTTTGAGAAACTGAATGTCCCTATATGTTCTGCCGGTTGTGTTAAGAGTAAGTGAATGAGCGAGAGATAGTGGCAGCAGACCAGCGAACACCAGGCAGCACCACTGGCAGTTAACAGTCATTCCAATTTTAGCCTTTTAACCCTGTTTCCATTCCAAAGAAGTAGTTCATTGGCTACACTTCCAAAAAGACCATTCCTGATCAACTTGGCATTCCGGTGAAGCTCCCAGATGCTGCTATTTGCTGAAGTGTAAATGGAGGTCACACTAAATACTTGCCATTGTAGCCCACAGAAACTGTTCCTGATTTTTTTCTATACTGCATACAAATGTCATGTATTTTCTGACTGTATTCTGATAAAATGACTAAGAAATAGCTATATATATGGACATTCTAGAATTGCTGAAATAATATATATCTAATCTAATGGTGGCCTAAAACTTTTGCACTGTATATTTCCATTATAATATTCTCTAGCCGACCAACACGGTGACATGGCTTCCAGTGTCCAGTGGTGCCTTCTAGCCAAGCATCACACAGGGATGATTGGCCATACCTGATGGAGGTGAGGCGAGTCGGGAGATAATCACCCGAAGCTGCAACAGCGACCCCTGCATTTAATACACCACTTCAAGGACCCAGGTTTTTCGGCTATCACATGCACACACGACTGGTGATTATGCCCCAGTGCTGACTGGCATTCCACCCATGTTCTCTACGCACCAGAAAGTGTCAGGAAGTTATAGAGGTCATCACAAGTCTTCCTAAACCTGCCTCCCAGTGCATTT
>JAJAGP010007254.1:0-14746 GCA_025084515.1 Ancistrus triradiatus | reverse complement strand
TCTGCACCCAACTGTAATTGTAGAAAAGTGAGTAATTCTGCTAATGCTTAGCTCGGCTTATAGCAGATCTTTAAAGGTAAATGCTATGAAAGCTGGGATTACGAAAGTAATCCCTTTTGGAAGCCTGAAGCACACCGCTCTGGATTTCAATTCAAGTTTACTTTGGGTCAGCACTTAAAAGCTCATTCATCAGAAAACTCAGCTTTTGAGAAAACAAGTGCAATTACTATTAGCTGCTAGGTAGGGGGTAATGGATTAGGACAAAATAGTAAACAAAGCCCATGCCATGAATGGGAAAGCAAATGAATCTATACAAAACAAAGTAATTTAAACAGGATCTTCTGTGTCTGGCTAAAAGCAGAAATGGCTTTTAAGGTAATTGCTCTCCTACGTCCCAATTCTGGATTCTATAGTGACTTTGTGTATTGGCTTTGGTAATTATAATATAATTATTTTGTATTTTTAATAATTTTACTGATATTAATTATTGTTTTTTTATCATTGTAACTGCAAATCCGACTTTTTAAAATTTACATGTTCTCCAACCACGCATTAGTCATACAAGATTTGCCAAAGACGAAACTGGTAAATAACAAATTTATCAGGGAAATTTGTGTATGCCCAGATTACGATCAGGCTGGAGCATTAGCAATTCAGGCAAATAAGGACTAATGTTTATTTATTTATTTCACATGGCTATAAATACATGCCTGTAATTTTATTTGGCTCACTTGCCTTCATTAGCTCTGAAAGCCATATGTAGCACTGCAGAAAGCCAGCAAACTCATAACAACTAAAACACTGCTCTGATATCTTAGTATGATGATCATGCAAGGACTTTGTTTTTAATGAACTTGCATTATACGGTGCATCATGTAAGTATGAGAGGGAAGCTAAAGAGTGAAATGAACTCGCATCCTGCTAGTTAAACAAATCTAAGCCCAACCTTACAGTATTTCTTTCCAGATAACAAAAATCTGAAGAGCAAGGCTTAGTGGTGAGGTCCTTATCTACTAACCAGAAGGTTATGAGATCAAATTTCAGCTTTGTCAGCCTGCCATTGCTGAACCGTTGAGCAGTGCCCTTAATCTTCAACTGTTCAGCTCAGTTGTAAGTCAGCCTTTGTTAAGGTGTCTGATAAACACTGCAAATGTTTGTTCCTTAAAATGAAAGTTCTCCAGACTTCCAGACAGGTTTATTACTTTGTGACTAGTATTGTTCTCTACTGAGACTTCATTTATGGGCAGGTTTTATGGAAGTACAAGAATGAATTATCAGCGTTGATTCAAGTTTTTTGGGACAAATTGTTTTTGTTTAGTAATAATTATGTAATTACTTGAATTTATACTGTTTGTTGGGCCTTGTGATTCTTGTGAATCTGTATCACACATGCCTCAGAGCATATTTACGGAATTTACACATCCTTTAAGACCCTAAGGCCATGTCCAGGTCATAAGCAGAAGGACACTAAAGCATAAATGTCCTTCTGCTGGGTAGAATTTCATTGCTGGCAAGACATTTGTCACATTGCAAGAATGTTGAGGGTAAGAGCTGAGGTTGGCTGCTTTTCGAGGTAAAGTGCATGGGGGAAATCTGTCCTGTCTTCAGGTTGCTAATGTGAAAATCTGTTTAACGTCTACCACGTTGAGGGAATAAAATCCATTTTTCATTAGACTAGACGATCTCTTTGATGTGCCCAGGTATACTTTTCTGGTGATCAGATTTTTCCTGATAGTCCTCAGGAGGTCTTGCACTACCTATCAAGCATGTTTTTATGTGGCTGTGATGAGACTGTTCCTCACTTACACGTGAGTAATAGTTGAGAACCAGTTTAACCTGTGGTTTTATTGATCAACCATACAAGAAAATGGGACCTAAAGGGAAGCACATATGTAATGCAAAGATACTTAATGTCTTTTAGAAAACGAAGGTCAAATCGAACAAAGGTTCCCAGTGCCAAATAGTCCAAACACCACTTACACTATGAATTGCCCCTATAGTGATCTGGAGCACTACCATTGTGGAAAACATAGTTTTTCAAATATTGGTGAGCTAATGCATTTATGTCTTGACCAGTGCTGTTGTTGCTGATTCCACTGTGCAGACATTTTGTTAATGTTGTGTTGTCAGGTTTGTCGGATTAATATTGCATGCTTGTTGACCTCCATACAAAGGCAGTCTGAATTCATTAACCTTAAGTGCTAGTTGATAATCCAACCATGTCTGAATTAGTTTAGCTGCAGGTCCACAAGGGCTTAACTCGCAAGACTGATTAAAATAACAAGATCCAAAGAATTTTGTTCAGCCTGCTCAATATGATGTGCTCTGTATTAAATCTTAGTCCTGTTGAGAATTCTTCCTTGTGTTGTCTAGGGGGACTTGATAATCAGCATTGATTTTGCATTATTCATTAAGGATTTTGGTCTTAGCTCTTTATAAAGTTGTTTAGAGGCAATGTTCTGTTGATCAAAAATACTATATAAACACATTTGAGTGTAAGCAATCCATGCTCATTTACAGCAGCAGATTTTTATAATTAAAAAAGACCTTCAGTGCTAAGAGTTTAATGACCCAAATTGTACATCTGTATTGCTTGTGGCAGCATCTATAACCCCGCCCACTTCTTTTATGGGTTTTCTACACTTCCTGTTGTCTGGTTTAAGTTACTACAACATAAGGGCTTTTACTCACAGACTCATCCTCTGCCCCAGTTAGATATTTTTGGTTAATTGGCCATCTAGTTATTCTGCCAGGCCATGAATGACCGTTTTTGTTTTATTCTTAACAGTGATAATTCCAAAAGCACTGTGGTCTCATTGTGGTTTTGTAGTTTCTCTTTTATTTTAGAATCACTAATTCAGTGCCTGGAATCACTTGGTTTCTTAGAATTGCAGGATTGCTGATCTTTGCTGCATATGATTCTTGTTCTTTGGTGCAGAACCATGAGTCTATTACAGACTTGAGGACTGTTGTACAGTGGTGCTTGAAAGTTTGTGAACCCTTTAGAATTGTCTATATTTCTGCATAAATATGACCTAAAACATCAGATTTTCACACAAGTCCTAAAAGTAGATAAAGAGAACCCAGTTAAACAAATGAGACAAAAGTAATATACTTTGTAATTTACTTATTGAGGAAAATGATCCAATATTACATATTAGTGAATGGCAAAAGTATGTGAACCTCTAGGATTAGCAGTTTTGACGGCAAAATTAGAGTCAGGTGTTTTCAGTCAAAGTGAGGTCTGCTCCTCACAACATGTTTGTGGAAGTGTATCATGGCAAAAGAGATTTTGAGGACCTCAGAAAAGGAGTTGTTGATGCTCATCAGGCTGGAAAAGGTTGCAAAACCATCCCTAAAGAGTTTGGACTCCACCAATCCACAGTCAGACAGACTGTGTACAGATGGAGGAAATTCAAGACCATTGTTGCCCTCCCCAGGAGTGGTCGACCAACAAAGATCACCCCAAGAGCAAGGCGTGTAATAGTGGCAAGGTCACAAAGGATCCCAGGTAACTTCTAAGCAACTGAAGGCCTCTCTCACATTGGCTAATGTTACTGTTCATGAGTCCACCATCAGTAGAACACTGAACAACAAAGGTGTGCATGGCACGGTTGCAAGGAGAAAGCCATTGCTCTCTAAAAAGAACATTGCTGCTTTTCTGCAATTTGCTAAAGATCACGTGGACAAACCAGAAGGCTATTGGAAGGATGTTTTGTAGACGGATGAGACCAAAATAGAACTTTTTGGTTTGAAAGAAAAGTGAAATGTTTGGAGAAAAGAAAGCACTGCATTCCTTAAGAACCTTAATAAGCATAAGAACCTTATCCCATCTGTGAAACATGGTGGTGGTAGTATCATGGTTTGGGCCTGTTTTGCTGCATCTGGGCCAGGACGGCTTGCCATCATTGATGGAACAATGAATTCTGAATTATATCAGAGAATTCTAAAGGAAAATGTCAGGACATCTGTCCATGAACTGAATCTCAAGAGAAGGTGGGTCATGCAGCAAGACAACGACCCTAAGCACACAAGTCATTCTACCAAAGAATTGTTAAGAGAGAATAAAGTTCATGTTTTGGAATGGCCAAGTCAAAGTCCTGACCTTAATCCAATGGAAATGTTGTGGAAGGACCTGAAGCGAGCAGCTAATGTGAGGAAAACCCACCAACATCCCAGAGCTGAAGCTGTTCTGTACGGAGGAATGGGCTAAAATTCCTCCAAGCCGGTGTGCAGGACTGATCAACAGTTACAGGAAACGTTTAGTAGCAGTTATTGCTGCACAGGGGGGTCACACCAGATACTGAAAGCATAGGTTCACATACTCTTGCCACTCATTAATATGTAATATTGGATCATTTTCCTCAAATAAATAAATGACCAAGTATAATATTTTTGTCTTATTTGTTTAACTGGGTTCTCTTTATCTACTTTTAGGACTTGTGTGAAAATCTTATGGTGTGTTAGGTCATATTTATGCAGAAATATAGAAAATTCTGAAGGGTTCACAAACTTTCAAACACCGCTGTAGACTGTGTGGACACTTTGTGGTTAATGTATGGTTACGAACTTCCTTCTCTATTGTATAGTAATGTTTCATCATCCCATATTGACTAGACCCACAACTTCTTCTTTTGTTTCTTACTGTTTTGTTGCACTATAGTCATCAGAGTATCCATGCACTAGTTTTAAAGTTTGTTGCAGTCTTACTTAAATGCCTTGTTTTATTTTGTTTTTCTCTAAATGCTGAAGTAACTAGAAACCTGCAATGCATGATTTGAATGCAGAGTTGGAGCTGGAGCATTGGTTTAAAAAAAGAACACCATATGGTACATTTAGAAATTTAGCTCTGATTGAAATTTCTGGTTTTACCAGCCATATACACAGGGTTAATAAATCAAGTCCTTCATGTACACAAAGTCTTGTACAGAGTTTATTTGTGGTCTGTCCAAATGCTTTAGGTTGAAAATCGTAATGGTTAATACCAAATTCTACTCAAATTAATTTTGGGGTTTAATTAGCAAAAAATGGTAAGTGTGACTAGTCTGAAGTGTCTCTAAACAAATCAGTGGAGAAAAATCAATATTTTCATGGTCAATAAAACATTAAATGGGACTTCTCTACATCTTTATCATTTGTTAAAATATTGGAATCTTTGAATATCTATGACTATACAAGTTACCCCCTACATCTCGTAGGAGAATTGGCCAGTAGGCCAGTTGGCTAACAGCAAGTCTAGCATGTCCCTTGATTTTCTTCTAGCATTCACAGGTAATTATAATAACACTGGCCAGTTCAAATTACATTCACATTTTAAGATTTTCTGCATGAAAATATTACATTTGACTGAATCTCAAAACACGTAAACCTGTAATAAATAGTATGTCAAATTGGTGCATGGCTGCATTGAACTGGCATATTGTCCCTATATGTTCTCCTGAGATGGGTGCCTGAGCCCCCTGTGACATTTAGCAGGAAAAAGCAGGGTTAACCGTGGAGAAAATTAGTAAATAAATAAATAAGTATTAAATAAATCAGTGTCCCCCTCCCGCACGATGTATTGTGTTTCCTGTTAAAACACACCCACTTTAATTAAGTAATGGGCTTGTTAATAAGCTTAGTATTTGGATCAGGTGTGTTGGGAGCAGGGAAAACACTAAAACATGCGAAGAGCTGGGGCTCCAGGACATTGAATTAAATTAATATAGTACTTGCTCATCTGAAAGCCTACCCATTTTAGCTCTCAGAGAGGCTACTGCATTGCTGTTTTGTCATTACAGCTTTTATCATTAGAGCCATTGTTGGTTGCACTTTTGCATCTTTATAAACGTGTATTTATTTACATGTTTATTGCACATATGCATATAAACTGTCTTAGTTTAAATCTAACTTTTAAATTGCAATTATCTTCATCCATTTAATTTAATTAGCATCAGTTATGGAGTTTGAATTTTATTTTTATCATGCAGGCCTATTGTTTAGCTATTTAGCAGACGCATTTATCCAGAGAGACTTACATAATGCATTATTGTTATTTATGACTGTATCAAATATTCAGAATGTGACAGCAGGACGACTGCATTACTTAGTTTTAGTCTAATAATTAATTGTTGTGTTCTGCATTTACATTTTACAACGAGTCATTTGTCAGATGCTTTTTACCAGAAATGCCTTACAAAGGATATAGTCTTACAATATACAGTCCGAGAAATATTAAGGTCCTTGCCCAACAGTGGCACCTTGGCAGTGCTGGGGCATGAATGCTAAAAACTTGTAGTTTATAGTCTTGTTTTTTATCCACTCCAATGTCATAGTCCTGTTCTGTATCTATCTGTTTGCTTGTGAGGAATGAAAAAGTGCCTGAAAAATATTCACCAAGTGTGCACAAGTGACAGTTGGTAGTGGTCCATTGGAAGCCATTTTAAAACTTTTTCTGTTTTTGTTTTTTTTTTATCTTCAGTACATCTACATCTTATTTGTGCTTTACTGAAGCAGCTAGTCTGTTGTAAGCTATACTAAAAAGAATCTAGTCTTAGCCTGTACTGAATATTATGTCTTATGTTATTATATGTTAACACTTCTTTACCTTGCCTCATTTTTCTTATCCGTCCTTTTTTAACAATTTGGTTGCTGAAACATTTGTGATGAAACTGGACAGAACTTACAATAATCTGGAAAACTGGAGTATGTTTTTTTTTTTTAGTTCACCTTTTGTACAGTGTTTCTTGAACCGTTTTTTAAGTCCTCTGAACTGTGTTCAATCACACCTTGTGGAAATATGTGTATTTTTTTTTTATAATATTTTGGTTTAAATTATGTATTTAATATAATATGTATGTGTGTGTGTGTGTGTGTGTGTGTGTGTGTGTGTATGTATGTAATGTATGTATTACCTTGCCGCTCACTTTTTCTTATCCGTCTTTTTTAACACTTTGTGTACACATACATACACACACAGTGGGGGCAAGAAAGTATTTAGTCAGCCACTGACTGTGCAAAATCTCCTACTTAGAAATTGTTCTGGTCCTGTAATTTTTTATCATAGGTACACTTCAACTAGGAGAGACAAAATGAGAAAAACAAAATCCAGGAAATTCACATTGTAGGATTTTTTACGAATTTAATTGTAAATCATAGGTGGAAAATAAGTATTTGGTTACCCCCAAACAATCAAGAGTTTTCTGGCTCTCACAGACCTGTAACTTCTTTAAGAAGCTCTTCTGTCCTCCACTCGTTTACCTGTTTAATGGCACCTGTTTGACCTCATTATCTGTATAAAAGACACCTGTCCACAGCCTCAAAACAGTCAGGCTCAAACTCAGCCCAAAGAGCTGTTGAAGGACACCAGGAACAAAATTGTAGACCTGCACCAGGCTGGGAAGAGTGAATCTGCAATAGGCAAGCAGGTTGGTGTGAATAAATCAACTGTGGGAGCCATTATAAGAAAATGGAAGACATACAGACCATTGATAATCTCCCTCGATCTGGGGCCCCATGCAAGATCTCATCCCGTGGGGTCAAAATTATCATGAGAACGGTGAGCAAAAATCCCAGAACTACATGGAGGGACCTGATGAATGACCTGCAGAGAGCTGGGACCAAAGTAACAAAGGCTACCATCAGTAACACTCTACACCAAGAGAGGGACTTGGGTCTTGCAGTCGCAGGCGTGCCCCCCTGCTTAAGCCAGTACATGTCCAGGCCCGTCTGAAGTTTGCCAGAGAGCATATGGATGATCCAGAAGAGGGGAGGATTGGGAGAATATCATGTGGTCAGATGAAACCAAAATAGAACTTTTTGGTAAAAACTCAACTGGAGGAAGAAAGAATGCTGGGTTTGCATCCCAAGAACACCATACCTACTGTGAATCATGGGGGTGGAAACATCCCATGCTTTTGGGGCTGTTTTTCTGCAGAGGGGACAGGACGACTGATCCGTGTGTAAGGGAAGAATGAATGGGGGCCATGTATCATGAGATTTTAAGCCAAAACCTCCTTCCATCAATGAGAGCATTTGAAGATGAACTTGGCTGGGTCTTCCAGCATGACAATGATCACAAAAAACACAACGAAGGAGTGGCTCCATAAAAAGCATTTCAAGGTCCTGGAGTGGCCTAGCCAGTCTCCAGACCT
Organism: Ancistrus triradiatus; assembly: GCA_025084515.1. Classification (NCBI taxonomy): domain Eukaryota; kingdom Metazoa; phylum Chordata; class Actinopteri; order Siluriformes; family Loricariidae; genus Ancistrus; species Ancistrus triradiatus. The sequence goes on along the minus strand of JAJAGP010007254.1, from coordinate 6,614 downwards.
CAAACCACATAGAAAATTTGTGGAGGGAGTTGAAAGTCGTGTGTTGCCCCAAAACATCATGCTCTAGAGGAGATCTGCATGGAGGGAAGGAATGGGCAAAAATACCAGCTACAGTGTGTTGCCACCTGGTGAAGACTTACAGGAAATGTTTGACCTTGTCATTGCCAACAACGGTTTATGTTACAAAGTATTGAGTTGAATTTTTGTTATCGACCAAATTATTATTTTCCACCATAATTTACAATTAAATTCTTTAAAATCCCAATGAGTTTCAGGGACAGTATTTTTTTAGTCTTTTGGAAAACTGTTGCTTTTGTATTTTAAAATGATTTGTTGATATCCCATCCACCATAAAAATGCCAAGATTAGTCTTTGTGATGAGTTGACAGTCAAAAATCCCAAAATCTCATAAAAAAAAAAAATTTCATTAAAAATGTTAAAAATAAACACTTGGCTCTAAAGTGGGTGACTAGAATAAAACTGGGGCCCCCTCCATGTTAGTTGCTTCACGTGTGGGAACTTCTCACTGCTTGGAAAAAAAGTTTCACTCCATATGTGTTTTGCAATTCCTGTTTTGGAGAGAACCCAGTAATCAGGATTTAGGTTGCTATGTCAGCCAGACAAATATGAATGGTATATCATCAAAATCCAAACACACTGTTAAATATGCTAATTTACCATCTGCTATGAGGCCATTACTCACAGTCAGGAATTACCTGTGCTCTGGACTCCAATAAATCATGACACTAAGTGATGGTGATCTTATTGATGAAAGAGTAGACCAAGTAGAGGGACAGTATGGATTACAGTTGTACATTTTAGAAGTTAATTTTAGAAGAACAAAACTACACAGTGCACCCGGGCACTATGCTGTATCGACACAAATTATTGATTAGTAGGAATGCCTGCTGTAGCCTCCTGCCACTTCAGATTCTCACTCTCTTTTCATCACTCGTAATTTGAGAATTGTTCACCTCACATCAATGTTTGTTACAGACCTGTTTCCTTGTCATTATTCCCTAAATAATACAATATAATGACTATCTACTATTAGATATAAATAAAAACTAGAGATTTATTTAAACTAAACAGGAGGTTGTGCATAGGGTGTATGCCTATACTGCAATATTTTTACTGTATATAATTGACTTTGGTATCCAAGGATTTGGTATCCATGGAGATCCTGGAACCAATCCTCTGAGGGCTATTTGTATACACTTATTGCAAAAAAATTGGTTTGTCACTTAAAAACTATGGATGAAAATTTCTAAAATTAGATTTGTAAGTGCTATAAAAGTCCCAAATTTTAGTGTGTTGGACAAAAAAAATGTTTTAAAAGTTCCTTGTTCCCTGTTCCGTATTCCTAGACTATTGTAGTGCTGTCTGATTCTCAGTGGACTATCAAATTCCTAGGATAGTATTAGTAAATGTGGTGTACCACAGATAATGCAGATGTGTGACACATAGTAGTATATTAATTTTTAATTAGGGTTGTGATACGAGCTGTGAATCAAATACATTAAGATTTTATTTAAAAAAAAAAGAAAGCCAGACGCACTTCTGGTCCAATAGTTCAGGCATGCTGTAGTGTTACACATGCGACATATAGCGTGACAGATTCTGTAATAGGTTCTGTGCTCTATCTAGATACTGAAAGTAAGGAAAGAGCATATAATCTCACCACAGAGATCTTAAGCACTGGGCAGCATCAGAAACAGGTAATGCTTGCTGCTGTTTTTGTTAATGTGAGGAAATATAATAGAAACTCAAATTATAATAATACGTTTTCAATAATTTATCTCTATAGTGCAAAGCTAGAGAGAATATGGAGACAAATCCTTCAGAAGAGAGGTGTGGACCCTGAGGTGCCTGGACCGTGTCCTTCAAAAAAGAAATCAGCAATGGAGAGCTCTTTGGTGATTTTTAAATTTTTTTTTTTTACCCAGCAAAGCAAAACTATGTTCCAAGCTTGCAGAGCAGTTTTGTATCGAAAATGTATCATATCGTGGAGCAAAAAACAGCAATGTGTATGGTATCATGAAATTTCTGTATCGTTCACACCCTTAATTGCATAGTGATTTCTTTGAGCTTACTAAGATGATGGAGGACATGAATATGAATGAAAAAATTATACTAAATGTAAATATTATAATTAAGGTAACGCTGAATCAAGTGACAGCTCATGATAGACAGAGAGAGACAGCATTTCACTGAGTCATGCTTATTTATTGAAAAGAAACACTGATACATATAAATTATCTACCGTTCAACCATGAGAATATATTATAAACATCACAGAAATGTCTTCATTTGTAATGTCCTGATGGTATGATTAGACTACTTAAAACAGCATTGACAGTGTTTTTATGAAGACCACCAGCCTCGGAGATGCAATTCCAGCCCACTCTCAAGTAAGTGGTGTCTATTCGAATTCTATTTGGCTATCAAGTCATACCATGAAAAAGTGTGCCATTTCCACTTGGCACCATTTTTAAAGAAGATTTTTTTTTACAGTTTAAAATGCATATAAATGTTATCAAAAACAGTTTGCCCACCCCAAATATTAAAGATCATATTTTTCTATTTTTATCTACCTAAACAATTGATTAGTTAGTAGTTCATCAGTGTTTTTCTCTCAATATTAGCTTATTGGTGTCAACTGCAAATTGGACAATGTCATATTCCTAAATATATATTTTTTAATTCCTTCACAAAATAAAAACAAATGTGATATTACTTCATGGTTCTAAACAAATGGGAACAGTTTTTTGTATTTATGCATTGTTTCCGTTAACACCCTTGCTACAGTGGTGATGGAAAAGGTTGTGAACCCTTCAGAAGTTTCTATATTTCTGCATAGATGTGTCCTAAACATCATCATCAGAAGTCCTAAAAGTAGATAAAGAGGAACCCACTTAAACAAATGAGACAACATATTATACTTGGTCATTTATTTATTGAGGAAAATGATCCAATATTACATATTAGTGAGTGGCAAAAGTATGTGAACCTCTAGGATTAGCAGTTAATTTGAAGGTGAAATTAGAGTCAGGTGTTTTCAGTCAATGGGATGACAATCAGGTGTGAGTGGGCACCCTGTTTTATTTAAAGAACAGGGATCTATCAAAGTCTGCTCTTTACAACACACGTATGTGGAAGTGTATCATGGTATGAACAAAGGAGATTTCTGAGGAGCTCAGAAAAAGAGTTGTTGATGCTCATCAGCCTGGAGAAGGCTACAATACCATCTCTAAAGAGTTTGGACTCCACCAATCCACAGTCAGACAGATTGTGTACAAATGGAGGAAATTCAAGACCATTGTTACCCTCCCCAGGAGTGGTCGACCAACAAAGATCACTCCAAGAGCAAAGCGTGTAATAGTTGGTGAGGTCACAAAGGACCCCAGGATAACTTGTAAGCAACTGAAGGCCTCTCTCACATTGGCTAATGTTAATGTTCATGAGTCCACCATCAGAAGAACACTGAACAACAATGGTGTGCATGGCAGGGTTGCAAGGAGAAAGCCACTGCTCTCCAAGAAGAACATTGCTGCTCGTCTGCAGTTTGCTAAAGATCACATGGACAAGCCAGAAGGCTACTGGAAGAATGTTTTGTGGACGGATGAGACCAAAATAGAACTTTTCGGTTTAAAAGAAAAGTATTATGTTTGTAGAAAGGAAAACACTGCATTCCAGCATAAGAACGTTATACCATCTGCGAAACATGGTGGTGGTAGTATCATGGTTTGGGTCTGTTTTATTGCATCTGGTCCAGGACGGCTTGTCATCATCGATGGAATTCTGAATGATATCAGAGAATTCTAAAGGAAAATGCCTGAACATCTGTTCATGAACTGAATATCAAGAAAAGGTGGGTCATGCAGCAAGACAGCAACCCTAAGCGCACACGTCGTTCTACCAAAAAAGGGATAAAGTTAATGTTTTGGAATGGCCAAGTCCTGACCTTAATCTAATCGAAATGTGGAAGGACCTGAAGTGAGCAGCTAATGTGAGGAAACCCACCAACATCCCAGAGCTGAAGTTGTTCTGTACGGAGGAATGGGCTAAAATTCCTCCAAGCCAGTGTGCAGGACTGATCAACAGTTATCAAGTATTTAAGACTTAGACCTTCATTTAAGAATAAATCTTGTGTCAGAGTAGAAAGTGATAGGACAAAGTAGTAGACAATCCTATTATGGTCTTATCAGTAACTTGTGTCAATATATGACAAATTGTAGATGCAATACGATGATGACAAATTAAAAAATATGTCTTATATGTGTGCAAATGGTTTCCCCTTAGTTAGTTATCCCACATCAGTGCAGTCCACTACTTAAAACGCATTATATTGCAATATGTATGATGGGGTAAAACATTTGTCTGTAAAATGCCTGTTACTCTCCCTGCTGACAAAATTGTTATGCCTCGAGCTGACTCGTCCATTGCCATGGACTCCATTTGCCATCCCTCGCTGCATGCACACCACCTCAGGCAAGCCTCTTCCCTCCCGCATTCTGTTTTGCTCCCCTGCACCTGTTTCTCATTTTGGTATCTCTATTTGCGAAACTGGTCTTCTCTATTTCTTGGAAAGAAGAAGAGAAGACAGCTTTTATCAGCAATTGAAAAGACACCATGCTGTTACATTTCATCATTGCTTATTTTTTGCAACATCTTGGTTTATTCCAGTACGTCCGTCTCATTGTCCAGGTCTTGCTTTAACACTGGCTTTTGTTAAGTGTGAATTCCATGTCCACTCTGTAAAACGTCTGGGCTATATAATCAGCCCCTTCGAGGTAACCATGGATGATGCCAAGGTGTGTGCAGATTTAGATTGGCCTCAGCCCAAACATTATAAGAAAATACAGAGGTTCCTTAGTTTCGCTAATTTATACCACAGATTTATGCGCTGTTTCAGCACCATCATGGCTCCCATCACTGCCAAGTTAAACCTTGCAGTGGACCCCCAGGCTGAAAAAACCATTCATGATATGCAGTTTGCTTTCTTGACTCCACCCATTCTGGTACACCCTAATCCCCAGGTCCTGTTCATGATTGAGGTGGATATCAGATGTCAGGATTGGATATCCAACAACCAGAAGGCTAATACTTTATCCCTCCCTCACTCTTTTGAACCCACTGGGAATTTGGACCCTATCCCAGACACTTTACATGGCCCTCCTGTGTGGATGATAGAGATGTCCTAGATCCAGTCATGATCCTAGAATACCCATGCCTCACATCCAAGATCACCAGGCCCCTTGGCCCCAGGTGTGGTACTGGTGGGGGTCCTTGTCCTGCCCATGGGGACAGCTTCAGCCCCTCTCTGGCTCCACTTTGAAGGAAGTGCTGTCTCACCACAAGTCTTCTCACCCATTCCAAAGGACCCCACTCACTTGCTGCATGCACACATACACCCCCAGCCAAGCCTCTTCTCTCTTGCATTTTATTTTGTCCCATCCACCAGTCCTCTGCACTTGTTAGTTATGGGAACTGTGTTATTTTCCATAACTCGCCACATGTACACATCTACACAACTACATTCAAACCTCTTTTTCCTGTACGCTAATTTGCTCGCCTGTTAAATCCCCTGCATCTCTTTCTCATTTTGATGTCTCTCTTATTTTTCTTCTGTTAATTGCAAGCTTTTGCTCTTAGTGTTTGTGTCACTGAGCCATATATTCTCTGCTTGATTCACAAGCTTTCTGGTTTTTGACTTGCCCATCGTTTTGTGACTACCCGCCAGTCTGCATCTTTGAACCTGACGGTCTGTGTGTCTAATTAGTGAGTATATCTTCTGTATGTGTATCTGACTGTGCTTCTGCCCCATCCTGTCTTGCTTTGCTAATAAAAATCAGTTGGAAGGACCTCAAGCAATCATCTCTGTTTCTGGCCAGCCTTGTCAGTTATCATTAGTATTTGCTTTGTCATTAGTATTCTGTGACTTCTGTGTGCATTATACAAGAGTTTGATGTGACGGGGTGGAAATGGTATGCTTGACAAACATTTTAAGCTTGAAAAATAAACAAATATTAATAACTTACAAGAGCAAAATGTACCTGCTGTTGAAGATGGTACCACTAGATGCTTATATGATGTCACGTTCTTCTTTTTGTTGCTTAAATTGACGGTGTGTTAGTTAGACGATGTTGAAAGCAGATCTCAAAGACAGTACTATAAGCAGTAATATGTTAATTAAAAATTGCTTGTTTTTTTTCTTGTGCATATGTGGAAACAGATAGATGTCTAGGCATTGAATGATAATGCAATTTTAATTGAGTAATATTTAAGCTGGAATATTGTATATTCACTCTTCCCAGCCTGGTGCAGGTCTACAGTTTTGTTCCTGGTGTCCTTCGACAGCTCTTTGGTCTTGGCCATGGTTGAGTTTGGAGTCTGACTGTTTGAGGCTGTGGATAGGTGTCTTTTATACAGATAACGAGGTCAAACAGGTGCCATTAATACAGGTAACGAGTGGAGGACAGAAGAGCTTCTTAAAGAAGAAGGTACAGGTCTGTGAGAGCCAGAAATCTTGCTTGTTTGTGGGTGACCAAATACTTATTTTCCACCATGATTTACAATTAAATTCTTAAAAACTCACAAAACTTACAATGTGA
>JAJAGP010007253.1:0-14754 GCA_025084515.1 Ancistrus triradiatus | reverse complement strand
TATATATATATATATATATATATATACACACACATATACACCTCATTATTTTAATCGTGTATATGTGCTTATGCACATGTGTATATATGTCTATATGTGTTGTGTACATTGTTGTATCTTTATTATTATTCTTTAGTTTTCCTCTATTTATGTGTATATATGTATATATGAGCGTATGTGTGTCTCATGTCTCTACATCCTTGTTATTCTTGCACATCGGAGACTGGAGAAACGCAATTTTGTTCAGATGTACACTCCCTGCTGTATAGTCTGAATGACAATAAAGTTCACTTTGACTTTATTATTAAGATTATTAAAAATAATTATTATTTTAATTATGAATCATGTTCTAACGATACGTGTTCAGTGTCCGGCGTTTAAAACCGGAAGTTAGTCTGCTGGTATACGAGAACCCGGAAGACAACCGTGCATAGAGCCTATTGCAGTGACTTTTAGACGAGCCTCGTAGCAGCAGTAGCAGCAGCATCCTGCGGTTTAATCCAACATTTTTGACAGGGCCAGAACTTAGTGGTCAGTTTTTAATGACAAGAGATTGGATTTTTATTTTTTGTCTTTATTTTTTGTTTTTGTTTTTAAGCAGACTTAATAAGTACGAGCTGTTTATTTTATTATTAAGTGTTTTGTATGAAAGCGCAACCGGAAATGCTTTAGGAACGGACATGCGCTGTAGCTTTATTGTTTATCTCATTGAATCGGTCTATAGATCAAAGTTCATTCCATAAATACCAAAATTCATTGCATATATATATATATATATATATATATATATATATATATATATATCAAAGTTGGTAAAATAATTCCTGTTTGGCTTGCCATGAAAAAAAATAAATAAAAAAATAAATAAAAAAAGAATTCACCCACAAACAAGCAAGATTTATGGCTCTCACAGACCTGTAACTTCTTCTTTAAGAAGCTCTTCTGTCCTCCATTCGTTGTCTGTATTAATGGCACCTGCTTGACCTCGTTATCTGTATAAAAGACACCTGTCCACAGCCTCAAACAGTCAGACTCCAAACGCAACCATGGCCAAGAACAAAGAGCTGTCGAAGGACACCAGGAAGAACATTGTAGACCTGAACCAGGCTGGGAAGAGTGAATCTACATTAGGCAAGCAGGTTGTTGTGAATAAATCAACTGTGGGAGCAATTGTAAGAAAATGGAAGACATACAAGACCATTGATAATCTCCCTCGATCTGGGGCCCCATGTAAGATCTCATCCAGTGGGGTCAAAATGATCATGAGAAAGGTGAGTCAGTAACACACTACGCCGAGAAGGACTCAGATTCTGCAGTGCAAGGCGTGTCCCCCTGATTAAGCCAGTACATGTCCAGGCCTGTCTGAAGTTTGCCAGAGAGCATATGGATGATCCAGAAGAAGATTGGGAGAATATCACGTGGTCAGATCAAACCAAAATAGAGCTTTTGGGCAAAAACTCAACTTGCCGTGTTTGGAGGAAGAAGAATGCTGAGTTGCACCATACCTACTGTAAAGCATGGGGATGGAAACATAATGCTTTGGGGCCGTTTTTCTACAAAGGGGACAGGACGACTGATCTGTGTTAAGGGGAAGAATGAATGGGGCCATGTATCGTGAGATTTTAAGGCAAAGGCTCCTTCCATCAGTGAGAGCATTGAAGATGGAACGTGGCTGGGTCTTCCAGCATGACAATGATCCCAAACACACCACTCGGGCAACAAAGGAGTGCTCCGTAAAAAGCATTTCAAGGTCCTGGAGTGGTCTAGCCAGTCTCCAGACCTCAGCCCCATAGAAAATTTGTCCGTGTTGCCCCAAACCACCTACAGCGTGTACAAACCTGGTGAAGACTACAGGAAACAGTATTGAGTTGAACCAAATTTATTGACCAAATACTTATTTTCCACCATAATTTACAATTAAATTGTTTGAAAATCCTACAATGTGATTTCCAGGATTTTTCTTCCTCATTTTGTCCCTCATGGTTGAAGTGTACCTATCATGAAAATTACAGACCTCTCTCATCTTTTTGAGTAGGAGAAATTGCAAATTGTGGAAGACGAAATACTTTTTTGCCCCATTTATATAAAATGCAGGGGTGTCAGAAACCACATCACTCGTCTTCATCAGGCCAGCTGCAGCTATAATAAGATTTAGCAGACAAGGTACAGCAAATCCCTAAAAACTCTAAGCAATTCAGAGACTAGTTCAGTGCTTTAAAACAACAGGTGATGATTTACAGAAGAACAATAACCAAAAGGTTGTCTAATGCAGGTTTTGTGTCTAGAAATGTGTTAAAAATCCATTGCAAGTTTGTGGCAGAATATGAAAAGCTTAATTCAGAGTGGTTCAGCAGAGTTGTGCAGACTAATGAATCACAGTTTGAGTTGTGCAATTTGAGTGCTGCCATTAAGCATGAAGGTAGAGGTGTCATTGTGTGGGGAGCTTTTTCAGCTCACTTTGAAAAGTGAATGTTTTGGAGTACAGGAAAATTGCAGAAAGGCTTGCCTCCCACAATTATAAAAGTTGTGTTCGATAAAGGAATGATCACGTTACTTTTCACCAAGACAATATTCTAACTCAAACTGTGAAGGCCACCAAGAACTGGCTTGAGAAAAGATCAGTCTCATGTTTTGGCCTGGTCAGAGTACAGATTTCAGCACTATAGAGAAAAAACAAACTAATAGGGAAATATTTTAAACCACTTTCCAACTGTTTGAAACCATTAGCCTAAAGTGGAACAACACAGACTCTTCTTTCTGTAAAAAGCTCTATACAAGTTTATTCACAAGACATAAACATTTAAGGAAATCAATGGGAGAGGATATGCCTTACTAAGTTACTTTACCCATTTGTATCTTGCTATATACATTAAATGTGTTTCATTTTAGTTTTTCAAATTTATCAGTCAAAGCTTAGTTTGCAAAAGTTAAAATTAAGTATACATGAGTATGCTTTTCAGCTGAGTGTCTCAGATGAATTCGGTAGGCTCGTTCCTGCTATTTTTACAATATAGGTGTATGTTCTCTTCAGAATTCTAAATGTCACTTGAAGCTGGTTCAGCAAAATCATTTCACAGTTTGATGCAATTGTCACACTGGCTGCCACATTTGTAAGTGAACATAAACTTGAGAAATTATACAAATATAATGTTATTGATAATGTGCGGCACAAGGAATCTTGCAGGACTAATGAATGTCATATACACCCTTCCCCAGTATTACGCAAAGTTGTCAACACTGAAATGTTATTTTCAGTCATATTTGACGATGGCATACATTTTTACAAATTCTAAATAATTATTTGATTCTTGGAAAAGAATACCTAATCTGTAAGCCAATAAAATGATTTATGATATGAATCTCTGCTTGAAGAGGATGAATATATTGGTTGCTGGCTACCTTACCTACCTGCCTAGCTGTGACTGGTCAGTAGAAAAACATGTCTAAACTTGAACCAGATGTTCTACAGCAACAAAAGACCACACTGGATTCCAATTCTATCAGGCAAGAAAAGAAAATATAATCTGCAGTGGGCACAGGCTCATCATCAACTGTCGAAGCTGGTGGAGGTAGTGTAATGGTTTGGGGAATGTTTTCTCGGAACACTTTGATCTGTTACTACCAATCAACCATTACGTGAATGCCACAGCCTATTTGAGTATTGTTGCTAACCACATGCATCCCTTCATGGCCACAGTTTCACCAGCTCCTAATGGCTACTTGCTTCATAATAAATGTACCATTTCACAAAGCAAAAAGTCATCAATAAACTGATGACATGAAAATGATAATGAATTCAGGGTTCTTCTGTTTCTTTCTCAGGTTTTCTGTTGCCTTCCCAGTCACCAGATCTGGAATCCAATAGAACACCATTGGGATGTGGTTCAACAGGTGATTCACATATAAATTTGCTCCTGAAAATTTGCAGGAATTATGTGATGCAATCATGTCAACATAGAATGAATGGAATGTTAAAGGAATGTTTACAACACTTCCTCTCATGAAGAATTGAGGCTGTTTTAAGAGGAATGAAAGACTCCACTCATTATTAGCATACTGTTTCTAATAAAGTGTTCGGTAACAGTATGTGAACGCCAGGTATGAGGGTGTGTGAGTTTGTGAGTGAGACAGCGAAGAGTATAAGTTTGTCAGTATAGACATATGTGAAGCGTGAGATGTAGAACAACAGGGACACCGACAGAGAGATGGCTATGTGGCCAGATTGTATCTTAATCTGTGGTAAAGTAGCCTGAGTCAAGGCCAATTCAAAACTTCCCCTCAGCAGGGTCTTCACCCAACGTCTCCTAAGCTGCTGGACACACACATCCTCAAAGCTCAGCACTTTGCTGGTTTTGCTCTGTACAGACAAACACACAGACACACACACACACACACACACACTATGTTTGAGTACATTTTATAAGACAACATGACAGAACATAACTTCTTCCTAGCAACTGACCTGAACCTATATCAACATATAAAGAAACATAATGTCAAGTATTCGGGGCTAGTTTATATTAAAGCTTAACATCTGGATTTGAGGTTAGGATACTTCTGCTGAATCAAATTCCCATAGTGCTAAGTATGACAGGTCAAACATCAAAACCAAACACCCTCTAATTTATGTTTATCAAAAGCATGCAATACTCTCTCTTTCCCTTTCTTGCTCTCATAGCCTCTAACGCTGTCTGTGATATTGTCATAATCAAGTTTTTATACATTTTTTCATATGAGAATATATACGCACCCCCAACAACATAGCATTATCCATAAATGCGACAGCTTTATTATCCATTGTCCATTTATTTTCCATTTTAGATTTAAATTAAATGGATCAAATGGGCGGTGTTATGATCTAGTTAAAATACCTGCATGCAGTGTGTGCATGCACATATCATTCCTTGTAAATGAGGCTACAGGTTAACATATGTTTTTTTTAACTAAAATAACAACGTATGTTTAAACATTTTGTCAACTTATTCATTTATTTTTTTAACCGCTTGATCTTGATAAAGTTCATGGGAAAGCCGGTGCCTAGCCGGCAGCACAGGGCACATGGCAGGAACAACTCTAGACAGGGCGCCAATCTATGGTAGGGCACATACACTCACACACTCATACACACACTCAAGCACTAAGGGCACTTTAGAGACACCAATTAACCTAAAACACATGTCTTTGGACTGTGGGAGGAAACTGGAGAACCCAAAGTAAACCCACACAGACACAGGGAGGACATGCAGACTCCACATAGATAGGACCCAGACAAATCCACCTGGCATTGAACCCAGGAAATCCTCGCTGTGTGGGGATGGTGCTACACACTAAATCACCATGCTGCCCCTCAACTTAATCAAATGTAGATAAACCCTAATATCCAATTTCCGGTTATAATTCATGGGGTATTTTAATACTATATCTCACTATGTAAACCACTAACTTGCTATAACAAATAGCTATAATGTTTTTATGCCTCTAAATATACCATTCAGTTCTTACAATCTCTGAGTAACCTATACCTCTGTTTATTCAGTGATTATGAGGTAAAACTTAATTAATTAATTTCACACTGTAGAGTTGAGCTCCAGAAGACACACACTGAGAAAACATAATATTTAAAGAATACCTGCACACAATCACACCTACTAGTACACATGATGACCGATAACCTGCTCACATTACAGAGGCAAAGCCTCACCCAAGCCACAGACAACAGACAGGGCAGTCAATCAGAAAGTCTCACATGCCACTATATAACATATATAACAGATATGACAAAACTGAATGTAATTGGAAAATATAATATATACTATTCATGTAAGCATTTCAAAAACAATGAACCTAGGTTCCAGTTGTGTGAATTTTTACAATCCAATCAATTTCTGGAATAAAGTTTATTTGGATAGTGGAGTTATATAATGTATAAGACACATAGAATGTTAGTCTATTCACTTTTCCAACATATCTAATTAAGTCTCACATGCAAGCATGCTATTGTAAATAAGCTAAGAAAATAATTCACTTTAATAGGAAGCATCTCATTGAGCAAGACACCCATCCAAAAAGACATACTCGCCTGCAGAAGGAATAGCATTACTTGTATCCACAAATGAGGTTGGGGCTGCAGAGAGAGAAGCAAGATTTCACGTGTAGACTGTAATAGCCTTTCACTGAGCATGAGAACAAAAGTTTAGCTACATCCCTGCTGGGTGTCTGAAACTCAGAGACACACACACATACATACACAGATGAACTGTACACTGAAACTTTCAAAAGCCCAGGAAGTCATGCTCTCTTTGGATTGTCCAGTTTCACCCCACACATACACAAGCATGCTTTCCATCATTTTTCCCCACTGTTGACATCATATTCCTGCACCCCGAGGCACAGGAGTGAGTTGGCGATATACACCATCTGTGGTGAGATCATTTTAGCTATGTCACTTCAAATCACTCGACTTTCATCAGTGAACTCCCCCTCAGAGATCACATAACCTATGTTAGAATTAATCAGAAGAGTCAGTCAATTGGTTTATGTTGGTTTCTACTGTAACTGTCCTCTGCCTACGTAATCTGGCAGGACATGTAATACTGAAGATAAATAGATCAAGCATTCAATAGTGCCAAATAACTGAAAATCATGGCAAGTATCAATGAGTTTTCAGCACAACCTTTTGAATAAATATTTTTGAGTAAATTTTAAATGGAAAAAAATGTAACTTTCCTTCATCACATTTGGTCACCTCCTTCCTACAAGTCTTTTGTCATATTTACATTAAATTATGTTCAGCTTGCTTCATTCACTAGAGGTGTTGTCAAATTATCTGCCTGCCTGTCACATTGAATCTATATGAAGTCAAGATAAAGTAAAAGATGAGTATATTGTTTGGTGAAACTCTGCCAGTCACATTAAGATCAACAACAGATGATATGAATGAATTCATAAAGATAATCATTAATTCAGATACAACTTCACTGGCTGCATAATGCATAATTAAAAAACATTTTCTGTCAGTAAACTATAAGTATAATACCCTGTTGAGTTTGTACCATGAAAAACTCGGACCCTTCATCTTTCAATAACATGCCTATTTTTGTTTATGAAAACTGAAGACAAATGGATCTGAATGTTAAAATAGTGTCAGGTAACTTAGTCAATGACATCTGAGCATAAACTTACTGCAAACAAAAAAAACAATCACTGTTTTTCAATTTTATTGCATTATGCTTTTAAGCAGTTATGCACTTTATGCATTATGCAGCCCAATAGGTTTCTTTTTTTTATGATTTTGATCTCATCCTCATCATCGGCATTAGTGCTCTGAAATTTAATATAATGATAAACATTTTGATGCAGTCCTGCACGGTATTATTTCTTAGGTTTACTTACACTTTAGTAGGTGTAATTTAGCAGTTTTATATATGAATATGAATGAGCACAGACATGCCAAGAGGGGGGAACATATAAATTTTGATCTGTATGTGTTGTTAGAGAGCATGCACTTTAAGAGAGTGTTCAGTGAAAAGGTATGGAGAACAAAGTCTATATGTACTCCAGATGGACTTCCCTGTGTTCTCAATTACAGCACTCTTATGTTGCTGAGTTTTGGGGCTTAGCTGACCCCTCAAAAAAAGAAACAAAACCTTGTCCTGAAGTTCCATATACCCTGAAGGTATGCTGCCAGAAACCCAGAGGAACTACACATCATTTTTTAATGTGCAAACTACATTCTGGCCAGTATCTTTTTATCTTACTGCAGGATATATGTTAAAATGTGCTGTCCTAGGAAATATCCTGTAAATATTTACTTAAGGTTCTGTAGTGTTGCCCTGACATTCGCTATAAAATGTAGTTTACAAGGAGATCAAAGAGAACTCTACTATTTACAGTGGTACTTGAAGGTTTGTGAACCCTTTTTAAATTTCTATATTTCTGCATAAATATGACCTAAAACACCGTCATATTTTCACACAGGTCCTAAAAGTAGATAAAGAGAACCGAGTTAAACAAATGAGACAAAAAATGTATACTTGGTAATTTATTCATTGAGGAAAATGATCCAATATTACATATTAGTGAGTGGCAAAAGTATGTGAACCTCTAGGATTAGAAGTTAATTTGAAGGTGAAATTAGAGTGAGGTGTTCTCAATCAATGGGATGACAATCAGGTGCGAGTGGGCGCCCTGTTTTATTTAAAGAACAGGGATCTATCAAAGTCTGCTCTTCACAACACGTTTGTGGAAGTGTATCATGGCACTAACAAAGGAGATTTCTGAGGACCTCAGAAAAACAGCTGTTGCTGCTCATCAGGATGGAAAAGGTTACAAAACCATCATAAAGAGTTTGGACCAATCTACAGTCAGACAGATTGTGTACAAATGAAGGACATTGTTACCCTCCCCAGGAGTGGATGACCAACAAAGATCACTCCAAGAGCAAGGCATGTAATTGTTGGCGATGTTAATGTCCATGAGTCCACCATCAGAAGAACACTGAACAACAATGATGTGCATCACAGGATTGCAAGGAAAAAGTTACTGCTCTCCAAAAAGAACATTGCTGCTCATCTGCAGTTTTCTAAAGATCACATGGACAATCCAGAAGGCTATTGGAAGAATATTTTGTAGATGGATGAGACCAAAATAAAACTTTTTGGTTTAAAAGAAAAGTGTTATTTTTGGAGAAAAGAAAACACTTCATTCCAGCATATGAACCATATCCCATCTGTGAAACATGGTTGTGGTAGTATCATGGATTGGGCCTGTTTTGCTGCATCTGGGCTAGGACATCTTGCCATCATTGATTGAACAATGAATTCTAAATTAAAGCGGAGAATTCTAAAGGTAAATGTCTGAACATCTGTCCATGAACTGAAGCTCAAGAGAGGGTGGGTCATGCAGCAAGACAACGACCCTAAGCACACAAGTTATTCTACCAAAAAATGTTTAAAGAAGAATAAAGTTAATGTTTTGGAATGGTCAAATCAAAGTCAAAGGTTCACATACTTTTGCCATTCACTAATATGTAATATTGAATCATTTTCCTTAATAAATAAATGACCAAGTATAATATCTTTTGTCTCATTTGTTTAACTGGGTTTTCTTTATCTACTTTTAGGATTTCTGTGAAAATCTAATGATGTGATATTTATGCAGAAATATACAAAATTCTAAAGGGTCACACAAACTTTCAAGCACCACTGTATTGTAAAAGATGCATATGAGCCATGTAACTTATTTAAATTAACAACAGTGACCAAAATAATTTGGTGCATTAACAAAGCCACTGCAGTAGTGTATATAAGCCCGAAGAAAGCATGCACCATTAATATAAACTCACTTTTAAATGATGTTTTGATTAATCTTTTTTTTAATTGATTCACGTTGCTTAATAAACATTGTCAAATAAACAATTTACTTACAGCACAACACACACTAACACACCACCACCACGTCAGTGTCACTGCAGTGCTAATGTCACGGGTCACTTTGGAGTTGGGCTTGCTACGTCCCTCCTTGCCACTAGGGGCGGACTGCATAGTTTGCAGTGCTCCACTAAACAGTGGAGCTCCAGAACAAGAAGCTAGGACCCTAGAGTGGATTGGTTGCAGCTGTTTAAGACTGCATTTAATCAGGGACTTAGTTCATGTACATTGTGGGGAATTAACGCTCCACGGTGGAATGTTTTATGTTTGGCGACTGCTATTACTTTCTGTTTTTCGTGTCAGCGCATGCTGTGGATTATTTGTCTTTGCTCCAGTTCACCTTGGACCATTCATGTCGCGGTAAGCCCGTTTGCTTTAGCCACGGTTCACGTCTTTAAATTTGCATTCCTGTTTGTTTAAATAAATCCTCTGTTGTTTGTTATAACCTGTACTTGTCTCCTTTCCTCCCCCGTTAACCAAAGGCATTACAGAATTCCCCGGCAAACTATGGAGATGGCAGGGTATCGCGCTACCCTGGTTCGGTCAACGTGGGCTGAGCTGCCGGTAAAATTTGACGGTAATCCTCGTCTATGCAGACAATTTTTCCGGCAATGCTCAGCCTATTTGCTCCAGTTCCCTCACTACACCGAATTTGAACGTCCACGAATGTAAAAAGAAAATATAAATGTTTGGGAAACAAATGCAGTTAGGTCCAGGTGGTATGTGTGAACTGAAATGAAATAAATAAATAAAACAAAGATTAACGAAAATACAAATAAATAAATAACAAAGAAAATCTGAGCTTCTGAGTGTGAGGGAGAGAGATCATGGAATCCGCCCACACACGCAGAAGCTCAGGACCGCGCTGCTGAGAGAGAGCGGGGGGGCATGAGCACGGCACTGAGCGAGCCTGCGTCGCGATGCGCAGACACATGACGGCGAGAGGGGGAAGAAGCTGAGAGCAATGGCTGGCAAAAACAAAAACGCAAAGCTTGCCCTACGCTAAGCTACTTCCCTCAACAGAGGTTACCTCACGCCTCCTGCCGCTACGAGAACTGAGCCCCTTAACGGGCCCAGTCCATCTACTCTCCTTAAAAAAAATAAAACAAAATAGCAACAGTGTGGGGGGCTCTGTAACAGAGCGCGAGACAGGTAAGGTCTCAGGACACGCAGCGAATAGCGATCACACTTTCAAGCTGTAGCGGCAATCGAGGGGCACGATCGGCATGGCAGTTGAATGGTGCAACACCTGCTAAGACTGGTGAGGCTCTTAAATAGCCAGAATAGCAAGTTCCTATCATGTAGCGTACAGACAGACATGCGCGATTGCGGCGACTGTCAGAGATCCCACCATGCTAACTAGTCCAATGCTGCCCTCTAGCGTTGGTAGGTAGGACCTCTGACAAGGCAAGCAGGTCGGTGTGAATAAATCAACTGTGGGAGCAATTGTAAGAAAATGGAAGACATACAAGACCAGTGATAATCTCCCTCGATCCGCAAGATCTCATTCTGTGGGGTCAAAATGATCATGAGAACAGGGAGCGAAAATCCCAGAACTACATGGAGGGACCTGATGAATAACCCACAGATAGCTGGGACCAAAGACATAAAGGCTACCATCAGTAACACACCACACCGAGAGGGACTCCAGAGGGATACTGCAGTGCCAGGCGTGCCCCCCTGCTTAAGCCAGTACATGTCCAGGCCCGTCTGAAGTTTTCCACAGAGCATATGGATGATCCAGAAGAGGATTAGGAGAATATCATGTGGTCAGATGAAACCAAAATAGAACTTTTGGGTAAAAAACTCAACTGGAGGTAGAAGAATGCTGAGTTGGATCCCAAGAACACCATACCTACTGTGAAGCATGGCGGTGGAAATATCGTGCTTTGGGGCTGTTTTTCTGCAAAGGGGACAGGACGACTGATCTGTGTTAAGGGGAGCATGAATGGGGCCATGTATCATGAGATTTTAGGCCAAAACCTCCTTCCTTCAGTGAGAGCATTGAAGATGGAACGTGGCTGGGTCTTCCAGCACGACATTGATCCCAAACACACCACTTGGGCAACAAAGGAGTGGCTCCGTACAAAGCATTTCAAGGTCCTGGAGTGGCCTAGCCAGTCTCCAAACCTCAACCCCATAAACAAAATTGTGGAGGGACTTGAAAGTCCATGTTTCCCAGTGACAGCCCCAAAACATCACCGATCTAGAGGAGATCTGCATGGAGGAATGGGCCAAAATACCAGCTACAGTGTGTGCAAACCTGGTGAAGACTTACAGGAAACGTTTGACCTCTGTCATTGCCAACAAAGGTTATGTTACAAATTATTGAGTGTAACTTTTGTTATTAACCAAATATTTATTTTCCACCATGATTTACAATTAAATTCTTTAAAAACCCTACAATGTGATTTCCTGGATTTTATTTTCTCATTTTGTCTCTCATAGTTGAAGTGTACCTATGAACCTATGATGATACTTTTTTGCCACACTGTATCTATGTGTTGTAGAAAAAGACTTTCCATTGCATAAAATGTCAGATGGGCAAAAAAAAAGAAAGGCACAGACAAATTCCACTCAGTGATATCATTCACTACCTTACTTGCTACTGTTAAACTCTGCAAATCACTGCCAGTTCGAACACACCTGATTGTAATATTACAATATTTCAGTTTGCACATATTCTGCTGAACATGACCATATGACCATGTAGCTCCTGTGGTAATTGCATACACACACAGACTGATAAATGACCTTACTGTAACTCTGTAGGGGAGTTGTTAAGTTACATGATTGTGCAGAACAGGACATCCTCAGTGATGAGGAACTGCCAGAGAAATTAAATCCTGACCAAGAATGAAGGATTAATTGTTTATACTGAAAATATTGTTTTAACAAAGTAAATTCTTCTCAAGAACAAGCTTTTGCATGGTGAACCCTGAATCCAATCATCCATGTGAAATACAATTTGTCAGAATAAACTTGGGGAAATTTATACAATGTTTACAAACTGTGTAGTCCACAAGCCCATATTTTATTTAGAGTGTTTTTTTGTTTTATTTAAGTACATTTTACTACCTATAAAATATAATTGTTCATTTATCAGAACGCTATTACTTCACCTAAAAAAATTAAGGCTTAATCCTAGCTTGACCACAAGACGTTCCTCTAAGGTTAAAAGTCCCCTACTCATCAGTCTTCCCAGTATATAGCTCACCCATTACTGAACCATCTCCGAGTAATGCCTGATCATTATTAGGTAATCTCAGTCTAAAGCCCACTTCCAACTAAAACGTTGCACTTTCAATTTTCATTGATATAATCCACTTACCCACACTTTCATCTCAGTTCTTACAACCAAAAGCACATTAACTGATAGATTCTTACTCCTGAGTACTTTTATCCCAAGGACTATTTATATTCTCACTCATCTTATCCAAATCCCAACTAGTTATTTGATCCAATACTGTGGTAACCTAGCGGTTAGGGTACTGGACTATGGACCAGAAGGTCCAGGATTCTATTCCCACCAGTGTCAGGACTGAGAGTGGTCTCAGTGAGGATGTCATTGGTGTTAAGTTCCTGCTCTCCATCTTGAATGCTATTGACATTAGTGGAACATGAGGATACCGCATGCATAGCCAGGCCTAACAGAGAGGAGAGAGATGATAGATATATAAAGGGTAATTGAGAGAGATGGATAGAAAACAACACTCTCAGATTATACTCTTTGGCACTGGTAATAGCTTGTCAAAATTTTCAGCAGCATAGTTTACACACTCAGTAGCACAGCGCCATCTGGAATTTTTATCACCCATAGAAAAAGTAGTGGTGTAGTTGAAAGGTATAAAATATATTGCTCTATAAATAATAAATGTGGCAATACACATAATCACACAGGTAACATTTGTTAGGAAGATAGCATGTGTGTGAATTAGCTATTTCTTTCATTGATGGAGCAAGATTTTCATTATTAGGCTAAATGTAAATTAGATATCAGTGCAACACATCCTTGTAAATCTGTGCTTTGGCTGAACCTGTAAGTGCTATATGGTTGTTATTATGCAATTAATCATCATTTCCATTTGAAATACAACAGTGGTACTAGATGTGGTGCCACTTACAGTATTTAGATGAATATGAATATATATATATATATATATATATATTTATAAATGTTTATAATTGAGAGAACACTGAGAGAACACTGAGAGAACGCTGAACGCTGACCACTGACGTAAGGATTGCGAGGATCTGGCAACCCAGACTAATTTGCCCCGATTGCACACAGGACGCATGCTGTTTTGTAGCTGTGAGCAGTTTATTACCTTTGAACTATTTTAAGTACCGATCCAATCTGTATCGTATATAATCGTATATATAGTAGGTTTTTACAACATCTTAATCATTTTCTTCTCGTACTGGAGGATTACATATTTTGCCGCTAATCGTTATTTAGTAACTTTACAGGTATACCGGCTTGTGTTTTGCAGTAATTAGCCATTAGCTAATTACCAGAGTTGCGTCTTCTTTTGCAGTAGTGTGCACCTTTTTTACAGTCTTTTCCCACCTTCTTTCTGAGACTTAGTTTTTTGTGACGTTTTGTACTAACTTAACTTGTGTTAACGCTTTAATCGAGCATTGCATTGGACCTTCACTCGGCACCCCACAACACAAATCGAAGCTAAGTACCTTTAATTCATTAATTGTGCTAACATGGCTTCTGCTGCACTTGTTCCCTGTGCCGAGAGTGGCATGTTTAGCTACTCTTCCTCCGTCATTAGTGTAAATTTTATTTGTGATAGGTGTAGGCTTGTAGCCAGTCTGACGGAGAAGATTGTAGTTTTAGAGGCGCGCATCCAGACATTAGAGAAGGCTAGCTCAGCTCCTAGCTTAGCAGATCTGGATGCCACAGGTATAATTAGAGCCCAGAACCCACATTATTGAAACTGTGTCTGTTACCCACATCTGTCCTAAACGTAAACTCTCTCAAAAAGTCTGTTTTAATAACCTCATTAGTATAAACAGTGGTCAGGGGGGAGGCATAGCCACAATTTTTGACAAAGAGCTAGGTGTTACAACTAAATCCCATTACAAGGCTAATTCTTTTGAAATACTGATTCTTAATGTGACTGATCCATCGTTATGGAAGTCACAACCACACTCTTTTCAGCTTATCACTATTTACTATCCTCCTGGTCGCTATTCAGAATTTATTCAGGAATTTGCTAACTTTCTTTCCTGCTTACTACTGTCAACAGATAAGGCTTTAATTGTAGGTGATTTCAATATTCACTTTGACAATGAGCAGGATCCACTTAGAATT
>JAJAGP010007252.1:0-14780 GCA_025084515.1 Ancistrus triradiatus | reverse complement strand
CAGGAGAGCTTGGTCTCGCGCTTAAAGCTCTTTAACCTAGAATCGCCCCTGTGTTAAGTCTAATCTCATGGGCCTCAAGCCTTTGAAAGGATTAACATGGCTTCTGTGCATTAACTGCGTTAGCACATTTCTGAGAAGCTGCACATTACATTTTTCTTACCTCCTTGTGTACAAACACAGCACACATGTCGTTCACATGACTTTCCTTGGGTTGCTTAAGCTGACTAAAACAGCATAATGGTAGTGTGTTAGTATCCATTGCAGGAAGCTTACTCTGCATTTCAGTACTGTTTTAAACACCATTAGCAACAGCAATAATCACAGTCTTGGTTGAAACTCCACCTCCCTTTTAAAAAGACATGTTTTAAAATAAATACTCAAACTACTCTAAAGTGGTTCTTGCCACCCCATTTTATATACCACTAGAAAACCAATGCAAGTCTGTACAGAGTCTGCTGCCACAGGTCATACACAAGTCAGGAAAACATGCACTGAAACACACTGTGTCCCTGTCTTTTGGACTCTTGTTTCCAAATTAGATGGGGAAGTTCAGGATGTTGTTCTTCAGTGCTGAAGAGGAGGAACAACGGAACCGCATGGAGAACAATTTCCGCCCTCCACAGCCGCTGAAAGGCAGGGCAGTCCGTGCTAACTTTAAGTAGCACACCAATATTGATTCCATTTTTCCCCCAAACTGCTTAAAGTCAGTCACTGGGAACTCGAGATACTTTCAGACACATTGTAAATACTGTAAAAAGTATGGTCCAAGCACTTAATAAATTGGCATATGATTGTACAAATGTATCCTATTACCCAGGTACACATGAAGGTGGTTGTATACATTGAACTAAATGTTACCTGAAGCAAAATGTCTCATTAAACAAAGGTTACTTAAATAAATGTAAGAAATATTCAGCCCCCCTCAGTTAATACTTAGTTGCTCCACCTTTTGCAGCAGGTACAGCTACAAGTCTTTTATGAAGGGTTTCAATCAGCTTTGCACAAATGGATATTAACATTTTTGCCCACTCATTCTTACAGAATTGCTCAAGTTCCATTAGATTGTTTGGAGACTGTGTGAACAGCAGTTTATGTCTTGTCACAGATTCACAATGAGCATGAGGGCTGGGCTTTTGACTTGATCACTCTAGTACATTGAGCTTCTTGCTTTTGAACCACTGCTGTGTAGCGTTGACAGTATGCTTTGGGTCACTGTCTTGTTAGAAGGTGAACTTCTGCCCTAGCTGCAGATATTGCAGACTGGACCAGGTTTTCTTCAAGAATTAACCAGTGTTTGGTGGTCATAGTGGTTTGCAAAAAGCCAAAGGTTCAATTTGGTGTCATCAGTCCAGCACACCATTTTCCAGATGTTTGCTTTCCATGTTTTAGACGCTAATTGTAAAAATGCTTTCAGATGGGTTTTTGATCCCAACAGTTACGTTTGAATTATTAATTGTGCTAACTATTTGAGTCTCCTCACAATTCATAACCATGGACTATTTGGTGAAGATTCCTGACATGCAATAAATTCATTTCAAATTCCTGGTTGGGACAATACAACAGGTGAAAAATTGCAGGGTGAATACTTATGCAAGTAGGTTTGAGTAATTTCGACTAAAATTTCCATTTTCTGGTCTCCCCTAATGTCAAAAAAGTCATTAATCTCCCCTAATGCATCATGATCAGCCATGTGCAGTGATTCAACCTCAGGTGCCTTTCAGGATACCCACAAGAACCACATGGTTTGGGACATGCCTTATGATTTGTCAGATCATTTGTATACCAGCCAGCCTATGGTGAGCCACACTTGCACCTTCACCACCCTGACTTCCAAATGCATACTAAACTTTATGAAACATTCCACAGCTTTCCCATGTTCGCTATTATGGTATTATGCATGTTCTGTAATACTAAAGCATTCAGTTCTTTGTAATGTTACTTCTTACACACTTACATACTTTGTTCAAATGAGTAGTGCTTGGGGACTTTTCAGCGGTCGATGCAGCATGTGCAACTGCCCCCATCTGGGTCTCCACTACATCAGAGGATGTCTTGGTGATGTCCTACCTGGTCAGGTGGCACCAACGGATGGAACCTGCAGGACTCACCACAGTGTCAGGCTACCCAATCACTGCTGCGCTACCCAGTAAAGAATATGTTACCATATTTAGCTCTTACAATTAAACAAGACAGCAACAAAACAACCACGTCCAGCTACACAATATATCGTCAGGTCACATGTTGCAGTTTAAAAATCTCTTTCAAAATTTAGCCAAAGAAAAGCCTTGATGTTGTATTAAAAAGCAAAGTCACATTCAGACCTCACATGTACTAAATAGCCTAAATCGTGACAAGCTGATGTGTACACACACACACACACACACACACATAGGAAAAATGCTAAGTATCCCTTTACAAATTCTTTGGTACTTCTTGTATTACTCACATTGCTCCATCTTTGCTGTTCAATGAATGCCTTAATCTACAGAAAAAAGATAATGTTTGCATTTAATTTCATTATAATCATGACTGGGATTCTAGTGTACACTTCAGATTAGTAAAGCTACACACATCGTTTGAACTGACATTATAACAACCGTATAAAACACCCAGGGCACAAGAACAAAAACGCTAATCGCTATGCTAATAATGATTATAACCCTAAAGATTTAAATGCTTTACTAGGAAACTATGGCACATTATGTATAATGGTTTGCTTATATAGAGCTTTAATACCAGCTCACAGATATAGTTCAAAATATACATGGGTTTATTCCTGGTTGTGTTAGATAAAAAACATAAATAAATAAAAAATAATTATACGGCTGGATTTGTATTCGTTATGTGATGTAACGGGACGTGTTCTTTGCTGCCACCTTGTGGTCAAATCTGAGTGACATCATGCGCGTATATTGTAAACAGAAGTTTATTGTATACAGAACGTTAAAATGTGTTCCTTGTTTACAGAAACTCTTCTTGCTGTTCCTTGCAAATATGAGATGTGTGTGCTCATCAATACACCACCCCCCCCCCTTTCCGCCGTTCTCCCCAGCCATGTTTAGTATACCCACTCCAGCAAACTAGACCTTCTGTGTACCATCAGACATTTTCACACACACATTTTCACTGCACCCCAAAACAAACCAGGCTGCATCCAGCCCTGGCTTATATACAGACATCAACCAGGAACCCGAGCACTACAATTCCTTGCACCCTACTGTACCGATGTGCAATCCAGCCCAACAACCCCTGGCACTGTGTCAGTGAGCCCTGCTGGCCGTACAATGGACTAGCGTCCCATGCAGGACATGCGTGTGTCTATGCCGGGAATTCCAGTTTAAACTAGAGATGGGACTGGTCTGGTCCTATATCAGTGTCAGGTCCGATGTTAATGTCATTCACTTATCGAATATTGGACGGACAGGGCCAGTCCACTTACTGATACGTATTCCATTTTACCATGAGCATGAGACAACGCAAGTCTGCAACTAAAAGTAATTAGTATTAGCTGTTGGTTTAACTAAAATGTCATGTGTGTGGAGATTTTTTCTAGTCTGGAATTGCGGAAAAGCAACACAGCACACTGTAAACACAATGCCAACAATAATAAACATAATATTGAAATGGAAGTAATTCCTTTACCGGAATTTGTATCGGTATCAACAGTTGTGCACTAGAATTGGATGGGAAAAAATGTCGATCGGACCAACGCTAGTTTAAACCAACTCTAGGAGCTTTTCTACAATTAGGTTTTGTTCTGCCATTATTTCCAGAGGCAGCTGATGGGTGAATATTTAACTTTGTCACTCTGTGATGCAAGGGCATTTCTAGGCTTCTTGTTTTACTGGGGCACACACAGAATTGTACACAGCTATACTACTGTTTGCCAATCACTCAGTGGGGGCACAACTATGCATAAAAATAAGCCCTGTTAAACACTGAATAGCTTAAGTGATTTAACACAGTGGGCTTTACTCTGCTATGGATGAGAAATGACAATTAAGAAATTTTTATATAAAACTGCATTCATGCCTTTGTTAGTTTAATGAATGCTTTGCTTTAGTGGTTTTGGTAGGTTATACGGTTATAAGTGGCTAACCAAAACATATAGCTATGAGCTATCATTACTTTGCCTGCAGTGTGGGAGAATTTCTTTTAAATATTTGTGGATGTCCATTACTCCATGAAAGAAACCGAAAGAATCTGGCTCTAACTGAAAGCATTAGCCACTGAAACTTTTGAAAAAATGCTGGGGAATTATGGGAAATGTGAATTTGCGTGGTGTGTCCTGTAGTTCTGCTCACCAATCCTGGTTAAAATTGACTCTTCACTGCCGTGATTTTAGTGGGGCATAATAACATATGCCCCAGTAAAGTGGGTCTGTTGACACCCCTGCTGTGATTTATACCTGGGTGCACTGAGCAGGCTGTGGCCAGAGGCAGTGAGTGCACTTGTGAGAGTTCATGCTGTGAGTGGAATATTCTCAGCCTGTGATTTGTTCCAAGATAATCAGGGCAAGGCTCATTTCACATAGAGCGACAGCCTAATGAGGACAAAACACACTGTGGTGTTACAAAAGCATGCTGCCTGATGCTTGTAAATCAGCCAACACATTTATACTCTATCATTTCATTTGAATAATGTCTGTTTCTGGCTCGAAAGCTATAACAATTACATTTGCTTTGAAAATAAACAAGCATTATAATGTGGTTGCACTGGTGGTCTGGTCACATGACAACTACAGACCCATCCCCCACCCCAATGAAGCACTAAGTTTCAGGAATCAATATCTGATGATATTCTAGGTAATCCGGTGAGTCCACCTGAGACTGGAAACTGTACATGTGAGGTCAGGCAAGGCTCAATTGTCATTCAAAATCATCTCAAAGGTGTCTGATGGAGTTACTGCCACTGTGTGTCTATGGAGATCTCATGCCTGTTTGCCCCATATCATATTTAGTCTTGCCACATTTCTCAATCTGTGATGATAGAAGAGAAAAGAATGAATTTCTCATTTCTAAATATCAACAAATCCTGGAAGCCAGTGTCTCAGTCAGGAAGTATATTGAAGACAGCTTGGCCATTACAGCAACGCAGTATTGCATTGGTGTTTAAAGCAAAACCATACAGTCAACTGTGCATAATAACTATTTCTAATAATATACTATAGCATACCAGTGGCAGAGTGATCTGGGTTTGTATCTCAGGTGTGCCTTCTAGTCAGGTCGGGTGTTACCAGGGTGTTACTGGCCATGTCTGAGGTAAGGTAGGCCATTCTTTGGAAATACAACTGTGACAGATTCTGGGCCCTGCAGGCCACATTTTTGCCTGTGCCCAGGGAATTCCAGGACAGGGTCCTGGTACCTTTCAGGCCTAATAAAAAAGACCTTGAAGCAATAAAATAATACTATTCATATATTTGGTGTCGAGATCTGTTTCCTGCTGGAGTTGAAGCATTTATTTCAGATGTGATCTGTCGTAATGACTCTACTATGCTTGTCATCTGAAGCAGGAGTAGCACATGGTCTACCTTTCCTTGGGCAATCATCTGTGCTTGTAGAAACTTCCAGGCATTTTGCTTATTTTCAGAATTGTATGACCATCATTTCTAAATGTATTTCTTGACTTATGATTTTCTCTGCTTAGTTCAGATTTTGCCAAACCAGCCGCTAGATTGCTCAGACAGGGTATTTATAGTGCCGGTCCCAAGCCCGGATAAATGGTGATGGTTGCGTCAGGAAGGGCATCCGGTGTAAAACATTTGACAAATAAAGTATGCGAGTTCATAATAATTTCACCATACCGGACCGGTCGCGGCCCGGGTTAACAACGACCGCCACTGGTACTGGTAGCAAACAGGGTACCAGCGGAAATTGGACTACTGTTTGCCGAAGACGAAGAGGAGGGAAGCGTGTGAGACAGAGAGAAATCAGGAGGAGCAAGAATATAGCACTGAGGGTAGCAACCCTAAATGTAGGGACGATGACAGGGAAAGGTAGAGAGCTGGCTGATATGATGCAGAGGAGAAGGCGGTCGATGTTTTGTGTGTGCAGGAAGACAAAGTGGGAAGGATAGCAAGGCTCGATGCATTGGTGCAGGGGTTTAAACTGTTTTAATCTTACCATGGTGTGGATTAATAAGAAAAATGAGTTGTGGGTTGTGGTCCTGAAGGAGGACTTTGTTAAAGAATGTCGTTGAGGTAAAAAAAGGGTGTCAGATAGGGATTAATATGTCTGAAAGCTGGAAATTGAGGGTGTTTAATGGTGAATGTTTGATTTTGTTTAGTGTGGCTATGCAACACAAGTTGGCTGTGAATTAGAGAAGAAAGAGAGATTCTGGGGGGAGTTAGATGAAGTGGTTGAGAGCATTACCCCAGGGAGGACAGACTGGTGATTGTGCAGATTTCAATGGTCATGTTGGGTGAAGGTAATAAAGGAGAATGAGGAAGTGGATGGGCAGGTCTGGGTGTTAAGGATAGGAAACCTAGAAGAACAGATGGTGGTGGATTTTGCAAAGAGGATGGAAATGGCTGTGGTTAACCATATTTTCCAAAAGAAGGAGGAGCATAGGGTGACTTATAAGAGTGGAGGGAGGAGCACACAGGTAGACTACCTCCTATGTAGAAGAGGTTTGCTTAAAAGAGATTGGTGATTGTAAGGTAGTGGCAGGGGAGAGTGTAGCTAGGCAGCATCGGATGGTGGTGTGCAGGATGGCTCTGGTGGTTAGGAAGAGGAAGAGGACGAAGGCAAAGAGCAGAGGACCAAATAGTGGAAGTTGGGAAAGGAAGAATGTTGTAAAGAGTTCAGAGAGCAGCTGAGAAAGGCTTTGGGTGATAGGAAAGAGCTCCCAGATTGACTGGGTAGTAGCAGCAACAGTAATTAGACAGACAGGTAGAAAGCGTAGTGGGGTGTGTCTTCTGGACAGGCAAAGGATGAAAAGGAAAACCCGGTGGTGGAACGAGGGAAGTGCAGGAGGTTTCAGAGAAGAAAGAGGTCAGCGAAGAAGAAATGGGACAGGGACAGGACTAAAGAGAGTAGCAGGAGAACAGGGACAGGAATGCGGCATCAGGGCGAAGAGGGAGGTAGCAAAGGGCCAAGCAGAAGGCCCTACGATGAGTTATATGAAGGTTAGACAGTAAGGAAGGAGAGAAGAAGAAGAAGTTGTATCTGCTGGCGAGACAGAGAGATAGAGCTGGAAAGGATGTTGCAGCATGTCAGGGTGATCAGGGATAGAAATGGAATGTACTGACAGGTGAGCAGAGGGTGAGGGAAGATGGAAGGAGTATTTTGAGAAGTTGATGAATGTAGAAAATGAAGGAAAGAAGGCTGGATGGTGTAGAAATTGTGGAACAGGATGTAGGCAAAGATTAGCGAGGGAAGAAGTGAGGAAAGCTTTGAAAAGGATGAAGAACGGAAAGGCAGTGGGACCTGATGACATACCGGTTGAGATATGGAAAAGTCTAGGAGAGCTGGGAGTGGTGTTTTTGACTAGATTATTCAATGGAATTGTGGTGAATGAGAGTATGCCGGAGGAATGGAGGAAAAGTTTACTTGTACCGATTTTTAAGCAGAAGGGTGATGTACAGAGATGTGGCTCTTACAGGGGCATAAAGTTGATGAGCCACACAATGAAGATTTGGGAGAGAGTTGTGGAAGCTAGGCTCAGACAGAAGGTGACAGTGTGTGAACAACAGTATGGTTTCATGCCAAGGAAGAGCACCATGGATGCAATTTTTGCTTTGAGACTGCTGATGGAGAAGTACAGGGGGTCCTCGACTTACGACGTTGATCCGTTCCTACGTCGTGTCGTAAACCGAATTTCGGTGTAAGTCGGAACATACGTACATACTGTAGGTAAATAACATACTGTAAGCACTTATCCTATCCTAACACCTATCCTAACACAGTAATTATCAAAAAACGAGCCGTGTAACCGTGTATTCTTCCGCCACGCACACCAAACACGTTTACGACGCAAAACCACTTAAGTCGAAACAAGGCTTTATACAGTAAATGGGAGATGTGTCGTAACCACGAAACATCGTAACTCGGGACTGACGTAACCCGAGGACCTCCTGTATAGAGATGGTCAGAAAGAGCTACACTGCGTCTTTGAGGATTTAGAGAAAGCTTATGACAGGGTGCCAAGGGAGGAACTGTGGTGGTGTATGAGGAAGTCTCGAGTGGCTGAAAAGTACGTTAGATTAGTGCAGGACATGTATGAGAACAGCGTGACAGCGGTGAGATGTGCTGTAGGAGTGACAGATAGCTTCAAGGTAGAGGTGGGACTGCATCAAGGATCGGCCCTGAGTCCTTTCTTATTTGCTCTGGTGATGGACAGACTAACAGATGAGGTCAGACAGGAATCGCTGTGGACTATGATGTTTGCAGACGACATTGTGATCTGTAGTGAGAACAGGGAACAGGTAGAAGAGAACTTGCAGGGGTGGAGGTGTAATCTGGAAAGGAGAGGAATGAAAGTCAACTGTAGTAAGACAGAATACCTGTGTGTAAATGAAAGGGAAGCAAGGAAATGGGGAGTGTGGAAACTAGGTAAAGAAGAGAGTACAGGATGGAGTGGGTGGAGAAGAGTGTCAGGAGTGCTGTGTGACAAAAGGGTCGCAGCAAAAGTGAAAGGAAAGATTATAAGAGAGTAGTGAGGACCAGCCTTGTTGTATGGCTTAGAGACAGTGGCACTGACAAAGAGACAGGAAGCAGAGCTGGAGGTGGCAGAACTTAAGATGTTGAGGTTCTCTTTAGGAGTGTCCAAGATGGACAGGATTAGGAATGAGATCATCAGAGGGACAGCACAGGTTGGAAAATTGGCAGACAAAATTCGAGAGGGAAGACTGAGATGGTTTGGACATGTGCGGAGGAGGGATAGTGGATATATTGGTAGGAAGATTTTGGAGATGGAGCTGCCAGACAAGAGACGGAGAGGGAGACCAAAGAGGAGTTATTTGGTTGTGGTGACCCCTGATAAAGGGAGAAGCCGAAAGAAGAGGAAGAAGAAGAAGAAGAAGTTCAGATGTTTGTCATATTATTGGTTATTAAAACCAACGAACAAACTAAAAGAATTTTTGAGGATAACACATAGTACTTCTAGCAATCGCAATAATTTTAAATTCACTCTTACACACATTATGACATCTGCATTCATTTTGAATCATTGTTTGATACCACAAAATTGGAATTTCAGCCTAATAAAGCCATCTTAATATAACTTTTCATGATGATCATTTTGGATAGACAAACGTCTTAAAATGTGGTGGTTTGGAAATTATTTATTTAACATCACATCAGCATCTGTGGCTATTCATGACAGGAGCAAGGTTATAGCAATACTAGCCAAACACGCTAACACTGGGGACAATTTAAAGAGACCAGTTCGAGAGACCATTCAACGTCTTTGGAGTGTGGGAGGAACCTGGGGTATCCGGAGTAAACCTACTCAGAGATGGGGAGGACATGCAAACCAAGCAAGGGTGGAGTCCAAGGTGTGGATTGAAGTTCTGTAAACGCACCACATGACCTTCATGATTTGAACCAAGATGTGAACCCAGGCCCACAGACACGACCGTATCCAACTGCTAGTACTGGAGTCATCAGAACTGCATATCACAGTGGAGGAAATAAGTATTTGATCCGCCACTGACTTCAAAAGTTTTAATACAAAAATAAATGAAACATCTCAATTTTATGCCAGCTTTATTTTAACAGTAACACACAGAATATCAAAAGAAAAACTACATGAAAAAATTACATGAAATGAGAAATAAAAATTAATTTGAATTGGATTGGAGGAAATAAGTATTTGACCCCCTAGCAAAACATCTTTTAATACTTGGTGGCAAAATCCTTGTTGGCAAGCACAGCAGTCAGACGTTTCTTATAGTTTTTTATAAGGTTTGCACACACTTCAGGAGTAATTTTGGCCCAGTCCTCTCTGCAGATCATCTCCAAATCCTTAAGGTTTTTAGGCATGCATTTGGAAACGCAAAGCTTCAGCTCTCTCCATAGATTTTCTATGGGATTGAGGTCAGAAGACTGGCTAGGTCATTCCATGACCTTGATATGCTTCTTATGGAACCACTCCTTTGTTTTTTGGCTATATGTTTTGGGTCGTTGTCGTGCTGGAAGACCCATCCACGACCCATTTTCAGTGCCCTGGCGGAGGCAAGGAGGTTGACACCCAGGATTTTGCGTTACATGGCCCCATTCATCTTCCCGTCGATGCGGTGAAGTTGGCCTGTGCCCTTAGAAGAAAAACACCCCCAAAACATAATACTTCCACCACCATGCTTGACGGTGGGTTCACCATGCTTGACGATGGTGTTCTTAGGGTCATATTCCATATTTTTCTTCCTCCAAACACGTCAAGTTGAGTTGAGGACAAAGCTAAATGTTGGTCTCATCTGACCACAGCACCTTCTCCCAGTCTCTCTTGGAGTCATTAATATGTTCATTGGCAAACTTGAGGCGGGCCTGGATGTGAGCCTTCTTGAGCAGAGGAACCTTGCGTGCACTGCAGGATTTTAAACCATTATGTCTCAGTGTATTACCAATGGTTGTTTTTGGAGACTGTGGTCCCAGCTGCCTTGAGATCATTACCCAGCTCCTCCCGTGTAGTTCTTTGCTGATTTTTGGCCTTTCTCATCATCAATGAGACTCCACGAGGTGATATCTTGCATGGAGCTCCAGGCCTGGGTCGATTGACAGTAATGTTGTACTTCTTCCACTTCCAAATAATTGCACCAACAGTTGTCACCTTCTCATCCAGCTTCTTACTTATGGCTTTGTAGCTCATTCCAGCCTTGTGTAGGTAAACAATGTTGTCCCTGACATCTTTAGACAGCTCTTTAGTCTTGCCCATGGTGGAGATGTTGGAGTGTCACTGAGTCTGTTGGCAGGTGGTCTTTTATACAGGTGACAATTTGGGACAGGTGTCTCTCATGCAGGTAACAACGTCACTGAGAGCAGGGTGTGTCACTGGTCTGTGGGAGCTTACATTAGTCATGGTTTTTAGGGGATCAAATAGGCTACTTATTTCCCTCAATGAAATGCAAATAATTTTTTTATTTAAATATTATTTATTTTTCTAAATTTTCTTTTTGATATTCCATCTCTCACTGTTAAAATGAAGCTACCATAAAAATCAGACTGTTTAATTATTTGTCAGAGTACAAACTTTCAAAATCAGTGGGGGATCAAACACTTATTTCCTCCACTGTATATAATTTAAAGTCTGGTTTTATTTAGCGTTTAAAAACTGGGTAAAAATGGACGAATAGTGATATACCAGAGTACAACATGAAATATATATTTCATTGAAACGGCGTCCCGGTTCGTCTGTCACTTTCCAAAGACGTGTGTTAGGTTAATTGGTGTTTTTAAAGTGCCCTTAGTCTGTGAGTGTGTGCCCTACGATGGATTGAGGCCTTGTCTAGTGTTATTCCTGGCTATGTGACCTGTGCCGGTCTCTAGGCTCTAGGAACCGGCTTTCCCGCGACGAATGAATGAATGAATGAATGAAAATGTAATACAGTCTATGCAAAAATTGCATGATTGGAATGAGTTGTTATTCCCAACAATGGCCATAAGGAGGCAGTACAGACTAAAGTCTGGAACGTTCCTTCAACAAAACCGGCTTGTAAAAGGTTGATAAATGATTTTTTTTAAAACCAAAGACTTTAAAAAGAACAAACAGTGATTACATATAAAATCAGTCCGAACACACAATTGCACATATTCCCAGCAGTGAGTCTGTAACAGAGACTATTCATCATAACCAGCCATTTAAAACATTCATTTGAACTGAACAGCACCAATTACATCTGAAATAATGGTTCGATCTTATACTCCGATATCTACACAGCAGCCGCCGTGTTAAGATTAGAGCTCCTCCGTTTTTCCAAGGTCATCCACTGAAATTGACGCATCAGCATTTGCTTCTTCCCTCACTGATGAGGTCATGATTTCCCGTAAAAATCTCAAGGATAACCATATCTGGGATTTCACCTGTCTCCGGTGCAGCCTGATTACCAGTTATATTCTGTTTGCGACTGTATTAATAATGAATGGGCCTGAGGAGTGGGAGGTATATTTAACATATCTGCAGAAATAGATCTCCCAGAATAGCAGTGCGGGCATCACAGTACCTGAGCAAGCAGAAAACACACAGGCGCAATCAATGTGGCGTGTAATGTAAACGGCATGTTGGTTTAGGCCTTGGTATAAATAGCCGCCACCTGATATTTTTAGCTCGGCGGGATATCGGTTATATCTGACGTCTCCGTGTGAGCTGAATTTTATGGTAGGGAAATGACTGGCTGCAGAAACATTTCCACGCCGCCTGCTGCACTTCATCATTTCTGAGTAAACGTCATACTGGGCTTGAGTGCATGACTTGTGTCATTCCATATAGTCTTCCCGGCTTGACACACTAATAAGTAGGAAATAAAACATGTAGAAATTTAAATCCACCACCAACACTTCGCCTATGATGGATTGGTGCCCTGTCTGGGGTCGCCGGCTAGGCACTGGCTCTCCCGCGACCCTGACTAGGATAAGCGGATAAGGCCTAAACAAACCTACACTTTGTTTCCTTTATGCTGGTGGAAATCCGACATAACATAAGATAATCCTTTATTAGTCCCACAATGGGGACATTTACAAGGGCTATCCATTTTGTTAATGCATTTTGCAAATCTGTTTGACCCTCACCATGAGATCTGTCAATTATAATTAACATATGTAATCCCAAATCAGAAAAAGTTGGGATGGGATGGAAAATACAAAAACAAACAAAAAAAAAAACTGGGAAAAACGCCTAGAACCCAAGACTCCCATGTCTTGTTTGGTCAACTTCATTTTATTTGTTAATGTACATCCATTCCTGCATTTCACATTTAAAACAAAGTTGTGATGAGGGCAATTTAGGAGTAGTAATGAGATTAAAAAACAACAAACAAAATAATGATGTGATTTCAAACAGGTGATATCAACAGATAATTATTATCATTAATTTGTACAAAAGGGGTATGCACAAAAAGGCTTTGGAAAGTAAAGCTGGGCAGAGGATTTCCAGTTTATCATCAAATGCAAGACAAACTTATTGAAATGCTCAATGAAACTTAGAAAGATGAGAGAGGTCTGTAATTTTCATCATAGGTACACTTCAACTATGAGAGACAAAATCTAGAGAAGATCTGCATGGAGGAATGGGCCAAAATACCAGCTACAGTGTGTGCCAACCTGGTGAAGACTTACAGGAAATGTTTGATCTCTGTCATTGCCAACAAAGGTTATGTTACAAAGTATTGAGTTGAACCAAATTTCATACTTATTTTCCACCATAATGTACAATTAAATTCTATTTGATATCCTGGATTTTTTTTCTCATTTTGTCTCTTATAGTTGAAGTGTACCTATGATGAAAATTACAGACGTCTCTCATCTTTCTAAGTAGGAGAACTTGCACAATCAGTGGCTGACCAAATACTTTTTTGCCCCACTGTAGTTACATTCATACACTTTACTGTGCAAAAAAACAAGAAGCCTCACCAAAGTCCAGAAGCGGCATCCACTTCTCTGGGTTCGGAGACATCTGGGATACACCATCACAGACTGGAAAAGTGTATTGTGGTCAGACCAAACAGTGTGCTCTGGACCAAAGACGAAAAGGACCATCCAGAATTTTATCAGTGACAAGTCCAAAAGCCAGGCTCTGTCATGATATCTGGGAAGAACATTTGCGGACCACATATGAAAAACAACCCCAACTTAGGGGTGCCATTGGAATCGCATCTAGACTAGAACTCTGGTGACAGGAAAACTATACAATTGGACTTATGGTGTCAGGAAATACCTGCACTTGATAATGGTGCTGGGAATTGAAACTAAACTAACAGACCTCACGTCATCAGAGGTGGGATATGAAACAGAGTGTCTCAGTCAGGGGAGCTCTGGTTTGCAGTTTGAGCCCTTCATACGTGTATGTGTATTTTCCAGATATTTACTTTCCAGTGTGAGCTCATCAGTGACAAAGGATAGCTTGCAGAGGCATTTCAAGGCAACCCACCCTTCAAATGAGTTTTCCACTGCACTCTGATACATGGTGAATGTTTGAATATACTGCATATATATGTATGTACGTACACACACTCATCTACATAACTTGCACAAACAAAAGTCTCTAAACATATCAACTACAAAAAAAGTCTCCAAACACATCAACTTGGTTAGAACAGTCTCTAGTGCAAACATGACATAATGACCAAGTGAGCACACAACCGCTAAGGTAGGTTGGACTTCCCATCTCTGTTCGTGGATCCACAGTGCTAATTAACCGCTGAGATGACAGGCTGTTTACGGAGAGATGAAATCATAATAAGCATAAATACCTAATAAGAAATTAACATAGGTTTACCTATAAATAACAACAATTAACTATCTGTAATAGTTACAGTGGTATGAAAAAGTTTGGGCACCCCTGATAATTTTCATGATTTTAGTTTATAAATCATTGGTTGTTCAGATCAGCAACTTGAGTTAAATATATCATATAGCAGATGAACACAGTGATAATTGAGAAGTGAAATGAAGTTTATAGGATTTACAGAAAGTGTGCAGTAATTATTCAAACAAAATTAGGCAGGTGCATAAATTTGGGCACCCCAACAGAAAAATTACATCAATATTTAGTAGATCCTCCTTTTGTAGAAATAACAGCCGCTAAACGCTTCCTACAGCTTCCAGTCTGGATTCTGGTTGAAGGTGCTT
>JAJAGP010007251.1:0-14800 GCA_025084515.1 Ancistrus triradiatus | reverse complement strand
GCTGACTCATAAAGAAAACTTTGTATTATGATATCACATATGGGCAACATTTAATATAGTACTTTCATTCCATCTGCTTTTGATGTCTAGACATTGTCCTTAAATTGGCATTTGGTATTTATATGAACTTCAACTAAATCACTTTGTTTTAAAGGACACTCCCTATAGCGTGCAGTGACCACCTTTTTCTGAATATCACACCATGCAGTGGACAAGTCAGCGACAGATTGATTGGTGAAGAAGACTGTGATGGTTTTCCAAACCTGTTTGAGTCAATTCGAAAGTCTCTCGCTGAAGACGTCTGCTTAAGTAAAATACATTTAGTGTGTCGTGGGTGTAAGTGAACCCATTTAAAAACAGCCACACATTCATTCGGAATAAAATTGCTTTTCTGCGCTGGGCTGAGATAAAATAAAAAAAAAACATGACATTTCCACCGTAATTATCTCCATATTGCTGCCGAATGTTTGCTAAAAGGATTATTTTCTTCCCCTAAGCTGCTCTGTGCTGCAGCTCTCTCTCTTGGCATGTCATTTCCAGTGTGTCGATGCTAAGTCTGACATTGTCATGTGCGCCGTGCTTGCTTTGCATGCAAATGCAGCCTCCTGCCCATTTACCAATCACTACAAAGACCTCTGCACCCCATGCGGGTGATTTAAAATGTTAATGCTTCATTTCCTTCCAGCAAAGATCAGTCCTTGTTCTACATTTAATTGCGCAGGTTAAGACCGAGGGACAGCACTTTCGAGATAACTGGGTCCAGCCCTCACCTTCATCCTCTCAGTCTTAATTAGAGAGAGGGGAATAGGGTCGTACTACTCCAGAATAGTTTAGCACTCTGTCATTTTAAATCATAAACAATAGCGGTAAAGGAAGATATTAAGGACTTGTTCTGCTTTTATTAATGGAGACTCCTGATGCCTTAATCAAAATGAAGGATTCGTTTTTACCCCAATACTCCATAATCTCTTTAAGCACGGTTGCTTCCACTTACTCAGTAGGTAGAACACCTGCATGCTTATTATCACTCATTAGTGTCGGAGCCCCTCCTGCGAGCACTTCGCTGAAAGCTAACCGCACACCTGCACTGCTCACTTCCCACAGGCTAAATAGCTTGCTACAAGCCCTTATGCTAATAGTAATCATGCACAAATAGCAAGATTCCAAGCCAATGAGCCAAATCAGTCCATGCAACTGTTGTAGGCTCTACAAAACAGGTTTTTTTGTGCTGCTGCAATGTGACATTACCATCAGCTATGTGAACACACTGACAGAGATGGGATGCAACATGTCATATTCATGGTGTTACTTTCACTTAAGACATTTTGTGTGTCTATTGCATTTCTAAGACTACTGTCAAACCCCAAACTCCTGAATGTCGACCTGAAAACGTAATGTAATTCTGTCATGAGGGAGAGTGCATTGGATGTACATGATGTTTTAATCACCATCTCCCCTCTACCTGCTTACTTTACTTCTACTAATACCTACAACCTTTTCCCTCCTTTAACTGAGTAGCTTTAATTTTATCATTGATTAATTATAATATAATACTCTAGAGAAAACACCATGTGGGGCAGCAGAGGATATTTTGCACTCTAAAAAGAGAATAAGCTGAATGTAGATATGCGCACACACACATTTGTCTTGCTATCATTGTGGGGACTTTTCATTGACATAATGATCACTGTAGCTTATTAACACTACACCTACCCCTAACCCTAACCTCAACCTCAGTAACCTAAAGCAAATATTTTGACTTTTCTAGTAAAATCGTTTGGATTTCCAAAAGAAAGTTACAGTTATTGTACAAAAGTGTCCCCACTATGTAAGAAATGTCAGAGCTTTCTATCGTTGTGGGGACATTTGGTCCCCACAATGTAATACACACATGGTACACACACACAACACGTCTCACTATAGCTAATTAATGCTACACCTATAAACATATCCATAACCGTAACTTTAACCTTAGACTCCTTTTTCAAGCAAGAAATTTGGAAATTTGGGACAATCCCCCAACCTTCCTTCCCTCCCTCAGTTGCAGCCAAATGTGCCTGCACGCAATGCCTGACTTGGTCAGATGGCACCACCAGATGACAATGAGTGCATTTATATGTACTTAGTAATCAGATAACTGTAGAAAAACAGTTTGATTTTGTCAGTAATCTGATCACTGTACTTGCATGCACTTGGGTAAACAGATCATGTGAAAACTCTGGGTTTACATGACCCAGGCAAGAATTGGAGTTTTACTTTGCAACCAGCTAATAATAAATGACATAAACTTCAAACTTTATGAATTAAATAATCAAATTCTTCATTTCTGTGAGCATATAGTAGATTTCAGAGACTCCCCAAATGCGTTTGATAGGCATCTCACAGGTGCATTTAATTCAAGGGTTGCCAGATGTCAAAAGAGGAATAAGCAACCAAGACTTAGGAAATTATTGGTTGCTCCAAAGTTATTGGGTGATTTATAATAGAAGCCCTCACTTTCCATACTCACGTAATCCAATTCAGGGTTAAGGGGGGTTGGGGCCTAACTGGTAATACAGGCAGTTATAAACCCTGGATCACACACGCACACAGTCACTCACAGTAGGAGACTGTGTGTTAAAGACACAAACTGACAGATATGTACATACATATATGTTTTTGGAATGTTGCAGGAAGGAGGAAGCCCACACAGACACAGGGAGAACATGCAAACTCCACAAAGGCAATAGCTGGACTGTGTGGTGCCAGATCTAACCACTGTGCCACAGTGCTGTCCCGATTTGAAATCATTCATATGCTAAATATTTTGAATGATTAAAATTAAAATGCAATTTAAAAATGTATTAGACAGCCCTAATCCATAATCCATGCTAATGATAACTCCTAATATTATCCAAAGTTAGTATGCAGAGAATGCTCTGCATTGCACTCTGGGTTACAAAGGAGAGGGTTATTTTCTGTAATTCGTATCCCAGTATATGAATTTATTGTTTTTTCTCTAGATTTCCCGTAACACGGATCAGTCGTCCTGTCCCCTTTGCAGGTGTCCACCCCCATGCTTCACAGTAGGTATAACTCAGAACTCTTCTTCCTCCAAACACGACGAGTTGGGTTTTTACCAAAAAGTTCTATTTTGGTTTCATCTGACCACATGGTATTCTCCCAATCCTCTTCAGGATCACCCATATGCTCTCTGGCAAATTTCAGACGGGCCTGGACATGTACTGGCTTAAGCAGGGGGCACGCCAACGCCTGGCACTGCACGATATGAGTCCCTCTTGGCGTAGTGTGTTATTGATGGTAGCTTTGTTACTTTGGTCCCACGCTCTCTGCAGTCATTCAATCAGATCCCTCTGTCTAGTTCTGGGATTTTTGCCTCAGCGTTCTCATTAACATTTTGACCCCCACGGGATTAGGTCTTGCGTGGGGACCCAGATCGAGGAAAGATTATCAATGGTCTTGTATACTTCCATTTTCTTACAAAATGCTCCCACAGTTGATTTATTCACACCAACCTGCTTGCTCTGTTGTAGATTCACTCTTCCCAGCCTGCTGCAGGTCAAAAATTTTCTTCCTGGTGTCCTTCGACAGATCTTTGGTCTTGGCCATGGTTGAGTTTGGAGTCTGACTGTTTGAGACTGTGGACAGGTGTCTTTTATACAGATAACGAGGTCAAACAGGTGTCATTAATACAGGTAACGAGTGGAGGACAGAAGAGCTTCTTAAAGAAGAAGTTACAGGACTGTGAGAGCCAGAAATCTTGCTTGTTTGTGGGTGACCAAATACTTATTTTTCACAATGATTTAGAATTAAATTCTTTAAAAATCCTACAATGTGATTTCCTGGATTTTTTTTTCTCATTTTGTCTCTCATAGTTGAAGTGTACCTATGATGAAAATTACAGACCTCTCTCATCTTTCTAAGTTGGAGAACTTGCACAATCAGTGGTTGACTAAATACTTTTTTGCCCCACTGTATGAATGAATGATTGAATGAATGAATGGTCCATCTGTTATCACTGAGTGCGTTTAATCCGATAACTGCAGAAAATCAGATTTTGTCAGTAATCCGATAAACGAGTATACATGCACTTGAGTAATCAGATGATGGGAAACCTTCTGGTTTACATGACTCAGACAGTATTCGGATTGCTACTTTGCAACCAGCAAATAATCTCATAGACATATGTGACATAAACATTGAACTTTAATATGAAATAATCAAATTATCCATTTTCTCGAGTACATACTGAGTTTCAGAGTCTCCACAAAGTGTTTAACAGCTGTTTTGCTGCCTTTAATTCCATGGCGTGTTTAAATACAGTGTTGCCAGATCCAGAGAGGAAAAAAAGTGCTGAAGTCAATGGAAAAAGGAGCAAATGAATACGTGTCAATACGCGGACCTGGCAACCGTGGTGGAAGTCTCACGCACATGCGCACACTATAATCGGGTTACTGATATACATGCAATGAGTACTTCGATTACTGGAATAAAATCCAACAATATGATTTCCTGGATTTTTTTTTCTCATTTTGTCTCTCATAGTTGTCGTGTACCTATGATGAAAATTACAGACCTCTCTCATCTTTCTAAGTAGGAGAACTTGCACAATCAGTGGTTGACTAGATACTTTTTTGCCCCACTGTATGTTTTTGGAATGGGACAGGAAACCTGGAGGAAGCCCACACAGACACAGGGAGAACATGCAAACTCCACAAAGGCAATAGCTGGACCTCGCTCATCAATGGAAAAAGGGGAAAAATGACGGCAAGTCAATACACGGACCTGGCAACCGTGGTGCAAGGCTTACGCACATATGCAATCTGAAAACACTGATTATAATCGGGTTACTGGTATACATGCAATGAGTACTTCAATTACTGGAATAAAATCCAGCTCTCTTTATCGGATTTCTTAATCTGATTTCTAGATCAAAGTATGCTGTATACATGATCACTTGAATAATCAGTTAACTGCAGAAATCCGACTATGATCGGATTATTAAGGACATGTACACGCACTCATTGATGCTCGTTCTGAAATGTATCTGATCCTGTGTAACAGAACATTAGTCTTGTTGCTTTTTCCTACCTACCTCTGGACACAGGAAAGAGAAGAAAGGAAACATCTTGAGGCACAGCTGTACTGACATGTTTCTCATTTGTCTCTCTGAGGTCATTTGAGATGCTTAGATCAGTGGTGGGTTTTTTGCACTGACATAAGTTTTACCATGCAGGGGCTTTCCTCTGCAGCTGTGATTAAGAACAGATATAGAGTCTGTATTCAGCATACTGCGGGTCTCGGGAATCCAGCTCCAACAAACCCCTGCCAACATCAACAGGCGGATCTGGAGTGTTAGCAGCAACTGTGCAAGTAAGACTCCATTTATCCCCCATGATCCCAAATGAAGCTGAGCAGGTCCTTGATTAGCCCACAGGCTCTCATTCAAGTGACCTGATTGCAACCTTCACTCAAGAGCATGCTGCTTGTAGTATGAGCACACTTATATAAGCTGGCGAAATGGAACAACAATCAACAAATGCAGCAAATGTCCTTTCAGTGGTCATCCAGCAAATTGTCAAGTGGTGCATATACAGTATAAGGCAGGTAACGAGAGGTAGGTGGCAGAAAGGAGGTCACAGGTTCTTTAAATCTGATATTCCACAACCTCTCAGCGAGTGTTACAATAACATTACATATATGCAAACACATAACCCAGTGCATGGAGTTTGTAGACCATTGTGAGCTACAAATATTTAGTCGAATTTATTTCACTATAGAGTGAACTTGCAAAACTGTTACAGATGGTGTTTTCACCTAGTTGCTTCATGCCTCTTAATTACCAGGATCATATCCAGATTATTGACATAATTATGCAATTGTGAACAAATCCAAGATGCATTTAAACCTTCAGGAGGTGGTCTGAGGATTAGCAGATGTGTGTCTAGTCTGTCTAAAGTACATGTATCAACCAAAAACAATCCCAATACGTTACATCATAGTTCTTGCTGTGGTTGCTCTGTGGTCAAGTCTCATCACTGCCCATGAGCAAGGCTCTTAAACCTCCATTACTTGAACTGGATCATGTGTCCAATGTAAACAACATAAAATGGTTTTATACCAGATGTAAAATTTGTTAGACATTTTCGATATTTGCCACTTCGTCTTGGCCTATAAAACTTCATCAAAGCCTTCAGATTTCCTACTGAAATCTACTAAAAATATGTTTTTGTTTTTTGCTGTATTTAGCCAGGTACACTTCCTACTGATATTAAACAATAAGGTGCTTGTTACGGTTCGCCATATTAAAACTGAAGTTAGCTCCAGATGGAAATTGTGAACCAAAATATAAAATAAATAATATGTGAACTAAACAAGTGAAAACAGAAAACGAAGCTGCATACCTGTCAGCTGGCAGCTGAGGATCAAATCCTTGTTGCTCACAACAGGATTAATTTATCTAACGTCTTGCCTTGAGCTCACTGGGATGATGTAAGCTGAAAGTGAAAGGATGAACAACACCACTCCTTAGTATATAGTCAATGAAAGTAGGAGAGGCCAGGCCACGCGCATACTTTAAAGTGTGGTGGCGGGCGAAAATAAAAAGAATGAATGAAAAACGGAAACCGAAAGCACTCAGAGAAAATGGCGGAGCCTTGTGCAATCGGCGTATGCACTAGGCGTAGCTCGGGCCGATGCATGCACTGCGTGGTGAAATCCTGAATTCTTTGGCCGTGTGACACAGAGGGAGAGACGCGAGAGAGGGAATCTATTCCTGCGCTAAATCTAAGAGATAAATCTAAGAGATACCTTCGGTTTTCTGAGCCGTACATGACCGACCTCCTAAAGCGAGATCGGTCTACCAGTAAGCCTAACAGGGCCAGAAAGTAATTACCACCTACAAAAAAACACTGTAGCGATAAGGCAGAAAGGTCAGCAAATGGAGCAACAACCTGCCTCAGGAACCGGACTCAGGAACACTCTTATATAGCTGAGCCAGCAGGTGTTGCTAATCAATGCC
Source organism: Ancistrus triradiatus (assembly GCA_025084515.1). Lineage (NCBI taxonomy): Eukaryota > Metazoa > Chordata > Actinopteri > Siluriformes > Loricariidae > Ancistrus > Ancistrus triradiatus. The sequence goes on along the minus strand of JAJAGP010007251.1, from coordinate 7,779 downwards.
AATCAATGACAATCAATGCCTTTAAAGACTGGCGCCTGCATACTGAAGAACGCCGAGTGAGAATAAGGGCATAAGTGAGCCGACATTGTCCTCTAGCATCAAAAGGCAGAGCCCTAACAGTGCTTGTCAGGATGATGTAGCAAATGTGCTGCATTCTGCCCACATCATCCTACATAGCTCCACTCTGACACTTTTCTCCTTCCACATCAGGCTGCTTGCCTTGGGTTAAATCTTCCTAGTGTTCTCCTGCTTGTCTGGTCTCAACACTAATATGCTGGGTGTCTGTCTTTGGTCCATGTCTTCTATCTCCTTGTTTCTATTACAGTTTGTTCAGTTTTGGTCATCTGTGCTAGACAAGCTGGGGTCAGTATTTTGAAAACCAACCTTGTCAGGTTTTCTCATGCAATGGTGTCGAGAGTATACTGAGAACGCTGTGATCGAGGAAAAACATCAAGCGAAAGGGGATCCTGTGGATGTAAACAACTCATTGATGAAAGGAGTTAGAGGAGGATGTCAGGAATCGTTCTGAATAACAGGTGGCACACAGTCAAGGAAACTGCAGACAAATAAAACGCTGGTGCACCAAATAAAATGTCCAAGTGTCCAAATAAAGTGTTGTTCTTTAGCACGGATGGGCTATAACAGCAGATGAGCGTATTGTGTGCTATTTCTGTCTAAGGGAAACAGAAAGGCAAGACTCCAGTGAGTGAAGAGCACAAAAGTTGGATCACTGATCAGTGGAAAACCGTGGCCTGGTCAGATGAATCCAGATTTCTGTTACACCATGTGATATATACTGTGTATATACATGTACTGTGGTGTGTGTATTATATATATATATATATAGATATATATATATATAGATATATATATATATATATACACACACATTGCATACATAATACAGTGGGGCAAAAAAGTGTTTTTCAGACCACAGACTGTGCAAGTTCTCCTACTTAAAAGTGAGATAGGTCTGGAATTTTCATCATGGTACACTTCAAAATATGACAGGACAAAATGAAAAAAAAAATTTCAAAGAATTTCATTGTAAATTCATTGTGGAAAATAAGTATTTGTGGTCAACCACAAACAAGGAAGATTTCGGGATCTCAAAAGACCTGAACTTCTGCTTTAAGAAGCTCTTATGTCCTCCACTCGTTACCTTGTATTAATGGCACCTGTTTGACTAGTTACTGTATAAAAGACAACTGTCCACAGCCTCAAACAGTCAGACCCCAAACTCAACCATGGCAAGGACCAAAGAGATGTCAAAGGCCACCAGGAAGAAAATTTTGACCTGAAGCAGGCGCGAGGTGAATCTACAAACAGGCAAGAAGGTGGTGTAAATAAATCAATTGTAAAGAAAAATGGACGACATACAGACCATTGATAATCTCCCTTGATCTTGGGCTCCATAAAAAAATCTCATCCCATGGGGTCAAAATGATCATTAGAACGGTGATCGAAAAATCCCAGAAAACTACACGGAGGGACCTGATGAAAGACCGCAGAGAGCTAGAGAAACCCCACCCAAACGTAACAAAGGCTCCATCAGTAACAACTATGCCGAGAGGACTCGATCCGCAGTGCCAGGCGTGCCCCCCTTTGCTAAGACAGTTAAATGTGCAGGTCCATCGAATTTGCCAGGAGCATTGGATGATCAGAAGGGATTGGGAGAATATCATGTAGTCAGATGAAACCAAAATAGAAATTTTTTGTCCAAAAATCAATTGGAGGCACCTAGGATTTTGGCTGAGTCGCATCCCAAGAACACCATACCTACTGTGAAGACTGGGGGTGGAAACATCATGCTTGGGGCTGTTTTGTCTGCAAAGGGAGACAGGACAAAACTGATTCCCTGTTAAGGGAAGAATGAACGGGACCTGTATGTGAGAATTTTAAGCCAAAACCTCCTTCCATCGTGAGAGGTTGAGATGGAACGTGCTGGATCTCCAGCTGACAATGATCCAAAAACACCGCTCAGGCCAACAAAGGACTCCGTAAAAAGTATTTCAAGGTCCTGGATGGCCTAGCAGTCTCAGACCCTCAACCCCATAGAAACTTTCGTGGATGGAGTTGAAAGTCTGTGTTGACCCAAATCATCACGCTCTAGAGGAGATCGGCAGGAGGAATGGGCAAAATACAGCACAGTGGTGCCAAACCTGGTGATGACTTAAGGAAACGTTTGACCTTGTCATTGCACAAAGTTTATGTTAAAAGTATGAGTTGAACAATTTGTGACCAAATACTATTTTCCCACCATAATGTACAATTAAATTCTTTTAAAAATCCTTACAATGTGATTTCTGGATTTTGATTTTCTCATTTTGTCTCTCAAGTTGAGGTGTACCATGATGAAAATTACAGACCTTCTCATTTTTTAAGTAGGAGAACTGCCACAATCGTGGTGACAAATGATTTTTTGCCCCCACCTGTACAATGTTCTTGTCATTTGCATCAGTACTCGGCACCCTTGCTTCAACCTGTATGAGTCAGCCACATGATTGCTTCAGGCCAAAACTCGATTCACAATTCATGATTCACAAATTCAGTATACAGGTACTCAGTGATTCAGATTCACAATAGTGAAGATTTCTGCTTTGTTTATCATGTTTTTTCTTTATGATTACACCTTACAGTACATGTTATTCTTAGTGCAAAACTAAGTCCCCATAGGTCCTAAAATGGTTATTAATGTCAGCCAGCCAGAGGAAAAACATCTTTAGTCTGAGCAGCTAGCAATTAGCAGCTAGTGTCTTATTTCACAAATAAAGCAAGTGTTTTTGTTTTTACTTTTTCACTTTCCATTTTCATTACTCACCCCCAAATACATGAGATTTTTCAACCACCTTTAATTAAAAATAAGCTTTGTGTTAATGATTTTGGCAAACTGTAGGTTAATGTAAGTGTAAGGTTAATAGGCTCTGCTATTTAATACAGTATAGACTATATAAAGTCCCAAATACAATCAATATGCACTTTAGTCCACTTCCAATCCTCATTCCTGTTACAAGCATGACGGGGCACTCATAGGGGATGTGACTTAAATATTATAGCTGAAAAGGAAAACAGACATGTGAAGACAAGGGAAAAGATAGTTTAGTGCAGTATATCGTGGCAGTAGGGACAGTTGCTGGGCTCAGTGGTTAAGACTGCTAACCGAAGGTGTAAGTTACAATCTCAGCTTGCCAAGCTGACACCATAATGAGATCCTCAACATTTAAACAGCTCCGGCTCACTTATATGTCGCTCTGTATGAGTGTCCAAAGGCTAAACTATGTATTTAATGTGCAATGTGAAAAAAAATACTGTTTCTAATACACAAGAGTGCTAAATTAGAATTTCTTGACATTGTCAAGATAAAATGACAAACTGTCCTGTATTAGCAAGTCATTGTTTAGCGTTTACATTTACAATTTTTTCATTTATACATTTTCCGCATTTAGCAGAAGACATGATGACAGAGAGATCCCTTACAGTTGGTACAGTCTTACAATCCAACAATTGTGGGGTTTAGGGTCTTGCTCAAGGACCCAACAGTGGCAGCTTGGCAGAGGTGGGATTTAACCCTGGACCTTCTGGGCCAGAGTCCAGTACCTTACCCGCTAGGCTACAACAGGCCCAGTCAAGGGCAGGTGGCAGAGTGGCCAAATATCTAGCCTGGCCTGCATCGTCATTTAGGGATTTACAGTTAGGGTTGCTACCCTCATGCTGATCTGGCCCCTCCTGATTTTCTCTTCTCTCACACGCCTCCCTCCGCTCGTTCGTCGGCAAAACAGGAGTCCAATTTCCGCTGGTACCCTGTTTGCTACCAGTACCAGTGGCGGCCATTGTTAACCCGGGCCGCGACCAATCCTGTATGGTGAAATTATTATGAACTCGCATACTTTATTTGGCAAATGTTTTACACCGGATGTCCTTCCTGACGCAACCCTCACCATTTATCCGGGCTTGGGACCGGCACTAGAAATACCTTGCCTGAGCAATCTAGCGGCTGGTCTGATTTTGTGAATTTCTATGCATTAATAAATACATACATACTGTTGCTTTTTGAAAATGCTCATAGTAATTTGATTTATCCTGGAATGAGAGTAAGAGAGAAGCAACAATACGTAAAGGACGTGGCCTACTCTGAGGGAGGGAGGACCAGATGGGATCAACTCGCTGCAACAGTGGGTAATCAGCCTGTCAAGGGACTGGCAATGATGGCGGATGAAAATGGTGGAAGTGGTGCGTTCTTTTGTGTGGATGGATATGTTCTCGCCATAGAAATCTACATCCTGTCAGTGAAAGGAAGTGGTCAGCAGACGCAAGTTGTATGGAGACACCTGCTGGCCTAAAGCCCTTCTCCCTCCCTCAGTGGAAGGGAATGTCGCCTTCCATGTGGCAGGGAATGTGAACTAAGGAATTGGGTATATCTAAATTGGGGAGAAAAGGGGAAAAAATCAAAATGTATTCTGGTAATGTGTAAAAAGAGGATAATCTTCAGTGTAATTAGATAAGGGAATATGTGGATTAGGATGTAATATTTAAATGTAAAATCTTAAAGCCTTTTAAAAGCCACCTTGATATCACCAGGCATACAGTACAAATATAAGAGAGCTAATTACTGTAAAATCCATTGTGGATCTCACATCTGTACATAATCCCTCTATTTTTATTGCTTCTTATAATAGCTCAGTGCGGCTGGGTTCTTTCAGTTCTTGGCTGGGTAGTTGCCTCTTTGGCTGTTCTGTTCCGGAAAAATCGCGTCCCTAAAATCTTTTGCTTTCAGTGGTGTGAAGTGATATATCTTCCCTCATGTCTTTGTAGCTTCAAAGTTTTGCGTTGCCAAGATGTGGTGGTGAAGGATTAACTCTCTTAATCCGGTTAATGATCCTAATTGATTGTAAAATGTAGATTTTTGGAAATAATCTTGCTGTGCAGATACACTGGCACTAGCTACACCTGGCGTCTGACTCAGTACAATGGGTGACCAAAAAATCTTTTACAGATCTGGCAGATCAAAATACTTTACCCATCTGGATGAAACTAATCAATGGTCACATCAGTAATTCAAAATTGTATTAAAAGGAGCAACAATCATGCCTTTGTGGTTAATTAGATCTTAAACCAGAAATATGAGAAAATCATAAAGTTGAACTGAAGTAAATTTATTCTGACAAAGAACAAAAATATTAAAACTGGTGGTTAAAAGTCTCAGGCCACTAGTAAAAATGCTCTTTTCTCTAATTGAATACAATTTTTCCTTTTAAAATCATATAATCAGCATAAGAATTTAGTCTGACTGACATGGACTTTCCACTACAGTCACCAGATCTAAACTCCAGAAGGCATTTATAGGGCACTTGAGTTTTTAAACAACATTCACAATTAGTGACCCATTCAATGATTCTGGACGTTATCTAATATTGCAGAAGCATCGATCACATTATACTTAACTTTTAAAGTTAATGAGTTAATTTTCATTAACAATGAGGGGTTGATTGTCATCGTTGATTGTCAGTTTGAGTGGGAAAATCACACCAAAAACATCTCACCTTAAACCTTTCTGTAAAAAGCAGTGCTATTTTGATGATACTGTAAGATTTTTAAATAAATAAGAAGGTTTTGTTACACAGTGTGCAGTGTGCCAAAAATCCAGTCCTTATGTTCACAGCTTGGCCGCTATCGTGACAGTTGAGAACCTGTCTTGGCAAAAGCTAAAGAGAATGTAAGTAGTATAGATTATTTTCACAGAGAAGCCTGTATTGCACAATATAGCCAATGTTTGCAGACATCCAAAAACATTTATTAATTTGAAGATTATTTCCCATTTCTGCTCCAACATTTCAGTCTTCTGAGAAGGCTTTCCACTATATTTTGAAACGTGACTATGATATTGAGGGTTGATTCTGGACAAAAATGGCTCTTTATTGGGATTACAGCTCTCAAATGTTTATGATGGAGATAAGTTCAGAGCTCTGTGCAAACCAGTCAAGTCACGTCATCAGCGTTAGCAAGCCATTTCTTTATGGACTTTGTTTTAGTATGGCAGGACAGAATGTTGATGAACTGATTTGATGTGAAGGCAGAAACCTATAAAAGTGTCATAGTGAGAGAGACTGAAGTGTACTATTTTTCGATGGATATTTCATTTTTGTTTGTTTCATGTTATGAACCTGTGAGTGTTCTGATATAACTTGTCAAACAATTACAGTCTTCCAAATTCATATTCATTTTTAAAGCCTAAATTCCTGTTACTATAATTATGTATCATAGGATTTATAACAGTACAGTCACAAAATAACTCAATATCATTAAGACTATTAATAGATTTTTGTAGTACTGGGAAAAGTAGAAATGTGTCTTTCCAGTGGACACCGAAGTCTGATGAGCTGTGTACTGCATCATCCGCTGAATCATAGGCTTGAATAACTATAATTCCTCATTGAACACACCAGAGCAAGCATCTGGTTGGTTGCAGAGTCAGATGTATAGACGGCCCATGGTGAGCAGAGGCAACATCACTCTTAGGTCACTGCAGATGAACGGATCCTAGCTGATAAGGGTTGGTTTGTGCCCTGACGTATATGTGTCTGTGTGTCATGATGACACGTGCATGTTCAACCGTTGTAACCCTTAAATACAGTGACATCATCATGACATATCTCGATCGCTTCATTGGTTTCTTCCACAATATACATTTTCCTTGTGTCTAGGTCATGTCACGTTTCTAAACATCAAGCTCTTGAATGCAGTGATTAAAGAAGAATGTGGACTTCTAAAACAGGAGAGAAAGACTATGTTTATAGGACAGATTGGGCACAGAATCTGCTGATGTGCTCTCAGTTCTCAATTAAACATCAATGACTTTATTGACATAGTTATTTATAGTCACATTATTAATGTAGTAATACATTCAATATTACATATTAATGAGTGGCAAAAGTATGTGAACCTCTAGGATTAGCACTTAATTTGAAGGTGAAATTAGAGTCAGGTGTTTTCAAAGAGTGGGCACCCTGTTTTATTTACAGAGCAGGGATCTATCAAAGTGTGCGATTCACAACCCACGTTTGTGGAAGTGTATCATGGCACGAACAAAGGAGATGTTGATGCTCATCAGGCTGGAAAAGGTTACAAAACCATCTCTAAAGAGTTTGGACTCCACCAATCCACAGTCAGACAGATTGTGTACAAATGGAGGAAATTCAAGATCATTGTTACTCTCCCCAAGAGTGGTCGACCAACAAAGATCACTCCAAGAGCAAGGCGTGTGATAGTTGGTAAGGTCACAAAGGACCCCAGGGTAACTTCTAAGCAACTGAAGGCCTCTCTCATATTGGCTAAAGTTAATGTTCATGAGTCCACCATCAGAAGAACACTGAACAACAATGATGTGCATGGTGGGGTTGCAAGGAAAAAGCCACTACTCTCCAAAAAAAACATTGCTGCTCGTCTGCAGTTTGCTAAGGATCACGTGGACAAGCCAGAAGGCTATTGGAAGAGTGTTTTGTTGACGGATGAGAACAAAATAGAACTTTTTTGGTTTAAAAGAAAAGCGTTATGTTTGGAGAAAGGAAAACACTGCATTCCAGCATAAGACCCTTATCCCATCTGTGAAACATGGTGGTGGTAGTATCATGGTTTGGGCCTGTTTTGCTGCATCTGGACCAGGACAGTTTGCCATCATAGATGGAACAATGAATTCTGAATTATATCAGAGAATTGTAAAGGCAAATGTCAGGACTTCTGTCCATGAACTGAATCTCAAGAGAAGGTGGGTCATGCAGCAAG
>JAJAGP010007250.1:0-14802 GCA_025084515.1 Ancistrus triradiatus | reverse complement strand
TCTAGTTTGGGAAAAAACGTTAGGAAGCCTAAAGATCCTTTACTGCATCTCCACTCATAAGAGAAAGACCTCAGAGACAAGCTACAAAATTGACAAGTACATGAGCAGGAAGCTGTGTATGTAATAATAACTGGCTTTCCTATTGGCTTTGAAACCACAATGTTCCTTTGGCAGAAGCCTGACTAGGTAGAGAGTACATTGTGCAGCATTCCTGTTCCTAAAATAAAGCCTGTCCTCTTTAGTCGGCCATATATGGACATAAGATTTTGCATTTTAGACAAATGTGTCATTGTGAGATTGCAAGAAAGCATGAATAGAAAATATAACAGAGCCTAAAACACAATATATCAAGGTATATACCTTGATGGCGAAGGTTAATTAGTTAGCTACTATTAGCTTTATTTACAGTACATCTTCATTGCTTTGGACAAATTCTCAAAATGGACATAGTACTTCTCATAACCACATATGTAAACTTGAATCCTCAAGTCACTTTCAAACAGCAGAACATCATCTCTGTTTTTATTCATTTACAAATGTAGTGTGGGTTCTTATAGAATTAGGTATATTGACATATTAGTCCATATTGCATTAGTTATTATATTCCATTTCTCCAAAAACCAGTTGTATTACCGTATTTTCCGGGCTATAAAGCGCACCGGGTTATAAGACACAATATCAGTGATCGGCTGTTAACGGATCTATGTTCATACATAAAGCGCACCGGGTAATAAGACGCATGAAATGAAACAAAACTCATAAGTTCCCTCAGAAGCTCAGTTTGGTCTTTACCTGGCGCAGGGCGTCTTCTTGCTTCCTCCACTTCCGTACCATTGATTCGTTAATGTTGAATTCTCCCGCAGCTGCTCTATGTCCATGTTGTACTGCGTGACTGATAGCGTTGGGTTTGAAATCCGCTTCGAAAATGAATGAATGAATGCACGTACCCTAATTCTGAAGCACATACCGTATTACTCCGTGATGCTGCGCACTACGGTGGCCGTAAGCTTCGTAACCTACCAAGGAAGTGCTAAAACATTTTGACAGATTTATGAGCGCCGTGTACCATCTACAATCGGTTCTAGGTCAGAAAGCACAACCAGAATTAATTCATACATTAGACGCACCGCATTTAAAGGCGCACTGTCGATTTTTGAGAAAATTAAAGGATTTTAAGTGCGCCTTATGGTCTGAAAAATACGGTAGTAATGTTGTCAAAATAAATTATGCACTTCTTATTTGTATGTTCTGCTCAGCAAAACAATCAGACATGCATAGACGTTAATCCAGTGGACAGAATTGTTCCTTCAATCAGGAAGTACAGGGAAATAGTTAAACATAGACGGTTTACTTGAATGATAACATTAGAAACTGCTAGTGAGGTGAATCCTGAACTTCATTTATGAAAGGGAATGTGCAACCTACAAACCAATCTGCCCCTCATCGATGTTTTCAATAATCCAGTGTTAATTTTGGTGGCCAGTTTTGATTTAGTCTTACTGCTTTGACTAAAATGTACATTTTAATAAAATTTCATATTTTAGTCATTTCATTATTGACAAAACTAAAAACATTTAGTATAGTTTTAGTCAATTAAATAAATAAAAATAATTTGTCATTTTTAGGTATTACTCCTTTAGAGCTTATGACTAACTTTCATAAACAGCTTAAAAGCTGTTACACTTAATAACCAAAATTACAAAACCAATAAGGCCACTTCTTTCTTCAAACACAATTTGCATTTATTTAATAATAACATGCTGACAATTTTACTGAGATGACAATTAGTCTAATTAAACAAGGCAGTGTACATACAATATGGTTTCACTGTGATCTAGCAATATTTTGTTAGCCAGAGCAACTCCAGTCGCATTAATGGTTGCAAGAACAATATATTCAACAAAGTGGCTACAATCCTGTCACTTTTATTAAATCTGCTTATTTCAAACCAAAGTCAATGCAGATAATGTTTATTCACTAGAATAGCAGTACCAAATGTAAAACAAGTTTACAAATGTTGATCACATAAGCTAATGATACTGGGCTGCACGTATGTCTTAACAGCATTGGACAACTCTAAAAACTAAACATGAAACTTCAAACTAAAGATAAAGTTGAGATTGTTCACAAATGTGGCTAGCTGGCTAGCAAGCGGACATCAACGTTAATGTTAACTGTAATATTAGGGTATTTAGCTATAGCACTATTACTATAAATACTGCTAATGTTCAAAAATTGTATGCATCTGAAAAATAATGTTGTCCGACTGACCACGTGGAAAGACCTTTTTCTTTGTTTTGTGATGTCCAATACATCCATGTTACTGAAACAGCAGTGTTGCAGGCGGTATGTTACAGCACCACGTGTTTAAAACCATGTGCCCTGTAGGCCTCTTGTTGAAAGAACAGACTTTGAGGAAAGCTGTAGTCTACAGCATGTAAAGTCTAGGGCATTATCTTCATTTAATGTTGTATCAGTTGCAGTGGTTATTTCACAAAAAAACATGGTTATGTCGAAACTAGACATATACATTCCCACCGGGCCAATTTAGCATAATCTATCAACCTAATACATGTGTTTGGACTGTGGGAGGAAACCAGAGCAGTTGGATTAACCCTACGTGGACACAGGGAGGACATGCAGACTCCACACAGGAGGAGTCTGAGGTCCAAGCAGCTGAGACAACTTCAAGACTGGTTTAGAGAAATTGTCCAAAGCAACACAGAAAAACTGTGAATAACCTTCATATGTTCTAAAAGTACGAGCCTAGTACAGTCTTACAAAGTAAAACAAATGTCACACGCAGTGGTACAGAATAAGCAACTATAATGATCCGGATATTTCATATATTCGTATCATTATATAGCCATGCGTTTTACAAATGATACACACGACATACGCGCCCAAGAAATGCCTTACCTTAGGTGTAGTCTGCCCATCATCACTCTCCTGGCCACTGAGAGGAATGACAGAATAAAACGAAAGTAAGCAAAACTTTCCAGGCCTGTTGCTATTATTACGCTCATTGTCTGACTTCTAAAGATCAACACACGTCTCTGATTTTATTCATATTAAGAACTAAGTGAATTTGGCCTTTGTCTAATTATTATTAGCACAGTGAAACACTCAAGTGAACCTAAAGTAAAATATAAATGGAAAAAATCTTCAGTAACATTTTGTTCAAATTAAGTTTAAGGGTGTCAGTAATAGTGACAATGTTATGTACAACCATTTCTTTTTCTAAGTGTTTTAATTACAAATAAAACAAAAACTTTGAGCTAAAACTCAAATGAAGGAAAGCGAGTGTGTGTGTGTGTGTGCGCGCGCGCATCTTGTGACTTACTTTAGAGAGTCATCCACTGTGACCATTTCAACTGGGTACAGTTTAATCCCAGACAAATCAGTTGAGCTCATTTTCACCCTAACATACAAGCAATAAACACAAACAAACACTGGCTCTGACACTGGATCTCATTTTATTGCATGAAAAATATAATCAATCCAAACCCCAGAATAATGCATGTCCTTATGCAAAAGTTTGGGCACCACTGGTCAAATGACATTTTGTAGATTTGAATGAATCATTAACATGTCAGTTAGGTTCTGAGAAAACACATGTGTATCATAGAAAAAGATGCCCAAACTTTTGCACATGACTTTTGAACTCATTCATTAATTTTCATACCCTCTTAACCCAAATGAAAGCGCTGGGTGCAACCAGAAACCAACTGCAGAGTGGATGCTGACCCACTACAAGGTAAATGCACTGGCATACAGTGTGGCAAAAAAAGTATTTAGTCAGCCACAGATTGTGCAAGTTCTCCTACTACTTAGAAAAAGATGAGAGAGGTCTGGTAATTTCATCATAGCTACAACACTCACCTATGAGAGACACAATGTGTGAAAAATCCAGGGAAAGCACATTGTAGGATTTTTAAATGAATTTTTTAGTTTGTAAAATTTAGTTGTAAATTATGATGGATCATTAAGTATTTGGTCAATAAACCAAAGTTTCAAACTCAATACTTTGTAACATAACCTTTGTTGGGCAATGAAACAGAGGTCAAACGTTTCCTGTAAGTTTTCACCAGGTTTGCACACACATTGTAGCTGATAAATTTTGGCCCATTCCTCCATGCAGATCTCCTATAGAGCAGTTTTGGGGGCAACATGGACTTCCCAATCCCGTCGGAGACCTGGCTAGGCCACTTACAAAGGACGTTGAAATGCTTTTTATGGACCAGCCACTCCTTCGTTGCCCAAGCGGGCTTTGTGTGTTTGGGATCATTGTCATGCTGGAAGACCCAGCCATGTTCCATCTTCAATGCTCTCTCACTGATGTGGAAGGAGATTTTTGGCTTAAAATATCACCATACATGGCCCCCGTTCATTCTTCCCTTAACACGGATCAGTTCTGTCCTGTTCCCCTTTGCAGAAAAACCAAAGCCCCCAAAGCATGATGTTTTTTTTTCCTTCCAAACCCCATTGCTTTTTTCAACAGTAGGTATGGTGTTTCTTGGGAATGCAACTCATCAGCATTCTCTCCTTTCTCTCCTCCCAGTTGAAGTTTTTTAACAAAAAGTTCGATTTTGGTTTCATCTGACCACATGATATTCTCCAATCCTCTTCTGATCATCCATATGCTCTCTGGCAAACTTCAGATGGGCCCTGGACATGTACTGGGCTTAAGCAGGGGGGCACGCCTGGCACTGTAGGATCTGAGCCCCTCTCGCGCGTAGTGTGTTTACTGATGGTAGCCTTGTTACTTTGGTTTTTGGCCCAGCTCTCTGCAGGTCATTCATCAGGTCCCTCCATGTAGTTTCTTGCTGGATTTTTTGCTCACCCGTTTCTCATGATCATTTTGACCCACACAGGATTGAGATCTTTGCCCATGGATCCTCAGATTCAAGTTAGATTATCAATGGTCTTGTATGTCTTCCATTTTCTTACAGTTGCTCCCTCACAGTTGATTTATATTCACACCACCTGCTTGCCTATTGTAAGATTCACTTTTTCCCAACTTGCTTGCAGGTCACAATCTTTTTCTTCCTGGTGTCCTTCAACAGCTCCTTTGGTCCTTGGCCATGGTTTGAGTTTTGGAGTCTGACTGTGTTTGAGGCTGTGGACAGGTGTCCCTTTTAATACAGATAAACGAGGTCACAAACAGGTGCCATTAATACAGGTAACGAGTGGAGGGAACAGAAGAGCTTCTCTAAAAGAAGAAGTTACAGGGTCTGTGAGACGCCAGAAATCTTTGGTTTGTTTGGGGAGTGACCAAAACTACTTTTTTTTCCCATGATTTTTGTTACAATTTTCAATTCTTTTAAAAATCCTACAAATGTTGATTTCCTCTCCTCGGGGATTTTTTTCTCATTTGTCTCTCATAGATTGAAGTGTAGCTATGATGAAAATTACAGACCTCTCTCAATCTTTCTAAGTAGGAGAACTTGCACAATCAGTGGCTGACTAAATACTTTTTTTTTGGCCCCTGTAACACAAAGACTCATAACACATATGGTACACACAGAACACTGCTTGAAAGGTTTGTGAACCCTTTAGAATTTTTCTAAATTTTCTGCATAAAAATATGACCTGAAAACATCAGATTTTCAACACAAAGTCCTAAAATTAGATACAGAGAACCCAGTTAAACAATGAGACAAAAATATTTTACTACTGTGTCATTTATTTATTGAGCAAAATGATCAAATAGCAATATAGTGAGTGGGTGGCAAAAGTATGTGAACCTCTAGGATCAGCATTTAATTAGAGTCAGCCTGTATTTAATCAATTGGATGACATCAGGGTTAGAGTTGGGCACCCTGTTTTATTTAAAGAAAACAGGGATCTATCAAAGTTGCTCTTCACAACACATGTTGTGTGGAAGTGTATCATGGTAACGAACAAAGGAGAAATTTCTGAGGACCTCAGAACAAGAGTTGTTGATGCTCAATAGGCCCTGGAAAAGGTTACAAAAAACCATCTCTAAAAACAGTTTGGGACTCCACCCAATACCACAGTCAGACAGATTTGTTGTACAAATGGAGGAAATTCAAGACCATTGTTACCCTCCCCAGATGGTCGACCAACAAAGAAATCCACTCCATGAACAAGGCGTGTAAATCGTTGGTGAGGTCACAAAGGACCCCCAGGGTAACGTCTAAGCAACTGAAGGCCCTCCCTCTCACATGGGCTAATGTTTTTTTTCATGAGTCCACCATCATCCAAGAAGAACACTGAACACACACTGGTGTGTGCATGGGCAGGTTTGCAAAGAAAAAAAAAAAAAAGCCACTGCTCCCTCCCAAAAAGAACATTGCTGCCTTGGGGGGGTCTGCAGTTTTTGCTAAAGATCACGTGGACGAGCCAGAAGGGCTACTGGAAGATGGTTTTTTGTGGACGGATGAGATCAAAAATAGAACTTTTTTGGTTTAAAAGAAAAAGTGATATGTTTTTTTGAGAAAGGAAAAACACTGCAATTTCCAGCATAAGAACCTTATTCCATCTGGTGAAACATGGTGGTGGTAGTATCATGGTTTGGGGCCTGTTTTGCTGCAGATCTGGACCCAGGATGGCTTTTCCATCATGGATGGAACAATGAAATTCTGAATATATCAGGGAATTCTAAAGGAAAATGTTTCAGGAACATCCTGTTCCATGAACTGAATCTCAAGAGAAGGTGGGTCATGCAGCAGCAAGATAACCGACCCTAGCACAACAAAGTCGTTTTCTAAACAAAGAATGGTTTAAGAAAGAATAAGTTCAATGTTTTATTTTATAATGACCAAGTTCAAAGTTCCTGACCTTAATCCAATGGAAAATGTTGTGGAAGCGACCTGAGAAGTGAGCAGCTTAATTGTGAGGAAACCCACCAACACAATCCCAGAGCTGAAGCTGTTCTGTATGGAGGAAATGGGCTAAAATTCCTCCCAGCCGGTTGTGGTGAGGAAACTGATCAACAGCTACAGGAAAACGTTTAGAGCTGCAGTATATTGCCTGCACAGGGGGGGGGTCACAGCAGATACTGAAAGCAAAGGGTCACATACTTTTGCCACTCAGTAATATGTAATATTGGATCATTTTCCTCTATAAATAAATGACCAAGTATAATATTTTCTTTTCATTTGTGTAACTGGGTTCTCTTTATCTGCTTTTAGGATTTGTGTGGAAATCTGATGATGTTTTAGGTCATATTTAATGTGGAAATATAGAAAATTCTAAAGGGTTCACAAACGTTCAAGCACCACTACACACACACTTGCAAATACATACAATCACTGACACTGGGACACTTCAGGGACACCATCCAACCTGATGCACACCTTTGGGAGGAAATCAAAGCACCACAAAAGAAACCCATGCAGACACAGGTAGAACATGCAAACTCCACAAAAGGAGTGAGGACCGAGACTCAAACCAGGGATCTCTGGAGTTGTGATTTAGTTTTCAAATTGGGCAGCACAGTGGCTCAGTGGGTAGCACTGTTGCCTCACAACAAGAAGGTCCTGGGATCGATCCCAGGTGGAGCAGTCTGGGTCTGCATGTCCTCCCATGTCCGATTGGGTTTACTCAGGGTGCTCTGGTTTCCTCCTACTGACCAAATACATGCTTTAGGTTTACTGATTATGGTAAAGTGGCCCTAGTCTGTGAGTGTGTGTGCCCTATGATGGATTGTCGCCCTGTCTAGGGGTGTTCCTGCCTAGCACCCTATGCCGCCGACTCCTAGACACCGGCTCTTCCGCTACCCTGATCAGGTCTAAGCAGATAAAGTGAAATAATGAATGAAGTTTTCAAATTTATGAACTAAACTGCAAGGTAAAACTGCAAGGTAAAACAATATTCACAAAGTATGGGCCTGGAGACGTTTTCTGGTACATACCTGTTAGGATCCTGCAGCAGCTCCACAGCCTCTTTAAGTGGACTGATCAGGCTGACAGTTGGCCTGTAAGAAATGCAATGAAACACAAACAGTTTTGAGGTACGAAAATTGGTAGATCGTTAACTAGAACGGCCGGACCTGAGGAGTAGGGGTTTAGTAGCTCAACAAATTAGGCAACACATTCTGATGTTTACAATATAGTCTATCTTGCATGCTACAGTGCATGTCGACTAACATGATATATACTACAAAAAAAGTACATTTTGTAAAAATGTTACTAATACATCATGACCATCAATAGCAGCTCCTTTCAGTTTAACACCACCTGTAATAGCTACTACCCCTGGCACAGTTTATAGAAGCACCACACTTCGATATTCACCCAGCATTCTTACCTCCTAGCCAATAAACAAATCACAGATATGACACAAACGTTTTTGTTTTATAGCTGAACATTCTGGCTTCATGAAGCATACCTCAAACAAATTATATTCAATTATTTTAATTAATGGCATAAATTAAGTGGAGGTAAAAATATGAAATCACTAACCAAAACAACCACAATTACTACTTTGTTGCTCTTCCTCTGGTTTTTATGATGACCTGAATTCTTTGTGGCGTGAATTTCACTAATGAAGCTGGTTCCAACCTTCTCAAATGTTTCTTAAAAGTAGTGGACTAGTGGTTGACGGATGGGTTGTTGTGATGGAACAAGTTTTAAAATTTTCACCATAACTTTCCAGATCCAGTTTGCTGGCCGTGTTGTTGAGCTGACATGCCATGAAAGAACATCTTAACAATCTTTGCCCTGTAGCAAGATGCATTACAACATTCACCTCCACCACACCCATTTTTCCTTAACAGAATTATACAAGTGTCCAAGCTTTTGATGTACAACTGTGCATTGACTGTTGAGGCAATGATCTCCCCTGGTCTCTTACCTGATATTCAACCACATATCATAAATGAATGGGAAAATTTGATAGTTGTCTTCAGGCAGTCATCTTTATATGTCTTATTAGAAACTCATTGGTCAATGAAACTGGTCGTTCATTGCTTAATATGACTTTCAACCAATCTCATGACTGATTGTCTTCAGCCCACTGTAACCTTGATTTATTCTGGTTAGGTGTCAGTGTTGGTTTCTTTGGCTTTTCTATAGGGACATCTTATTTACTTCACCTTATTTCTGACAGACGAATACACAAATATGGAGTCCTTTTTTCTGCCCATATGTTTTCCATCTGTTTTCTTGTGCATTTTCTACTTTCAAAGCACTCTGGCTTTTCTATCCTGACCCTTGAATGTGCCACCTTCTCTACCTGGATGTAACTTTAGACACCCGCAGAGTTGTAATTAACCCTTTCGAGCGTTTCAGTTGACAACTCTGTTTGGTGGGGCCATGCCATCTTACAATTACTCAAGTACAACAGCTTGTTAAGGTCTGTAACCACTCCATTTCAACTTCCTAACTACTTTGCATTCTGTCAGTATTTCATAATGTGTTGATAACATGAATGCTTTTAACATGAGCAATATGACAAAGCATAAAAAGAAAATCATTCAAAGAAACACAGCAAGCCACAGCTGGTCAAGAGTACAAATTGCTTATAACAATTTTAATTTCAGTTGGTACAACCATTATAAAGTACAGTCTCGCATTTAACTGTTTATTTTTGTTTCTATAACTGTAAGAGCTGCTTTTGGCTTGCTCAATTTGGGATTGGACGTAGTTATTAGGAGATAATCTAAACTTGTAAAAGTTGCTGTGAGACGATGCTCCATTGTAAAAAGCGCTATATAAATAGATCTGACTTGACTTGACTTTTGTATTTTTATAAGAACAAAGCCAAGATTTATATTTTGAGTTTTAAAAAACAACCAAAAACCCTCTTCTTTAGAAACAAAATTTTAAATCAATATTAGCACCCTGATTATTAATTTTAATAAGGTACATGGTATATGTAACAGCAGTATGATGTGCTTTTGATTGTATGCGATAAGGCTGTTCACGCCACACCACACAATCCTATTAGCAGTACCAATCATAATTTGCAGTGTTCAGCTGCTGCATTTTGTTGCTTGCTCTTAGGAAAGGCCACATATATTAGGTATCAAACCTAAACAGCATCTACTCGTACCTCTTTAAACTCGTTTAAACTCTAAAATATGTGTAAACTCTTTTTCCATAAGCTAAATATATACAGGTTGGGCCAAAAGCCTCAGAAAATGCTTCCAGATTGCTTCCTTTTCTCAAATTTATTACAATGTTTTTATGGGACACTTGAAGACACTGAAAGCCAAGTACTCAGTAACATCACAAGATGCCCTTTGGACAATTGTGAAATCCTGCCGAGTTAACATGGATCTTCAGATGTTTTATGAACCTGTGGAGTTCATGCCAGCTCAAGTGCATAACGTCATTACAGCAAAAAGGTCTACATAATGAATACTCATTCTTTCTGAATATGATGTTTTTTCAACTTTCACGCACTGTTATGCTGACTAAATGATTTGTATTAAATTAAAGAAAAAAGCAAAATGAAAGGACGTCATTAGTGATCTCAGACTTTTGTACCCACCGTACATATTTTCAAACATATTTCATTGTTGTGATAATAGTACATTATTGGTTTTTTTCTGGGGTCATATGTTAATAATGTTTTCCTCAGCAATTCTGGGAAAGCTGTTGGAGATATAACATTTACATTTACAGCATTTAGCAGATGCCCTTATCCAGAGCGACTTACAATTTGTACAGTCTTACAATCCAAGCAATTGTGGGTTAAGGGTCTTGCTCAAGGAGCCAACAGCGGCAGCTTGGCAGAGGTGGGATTTGAACCCTGGACCTTCTGGTCCAAAGTCCAGTACCTTACCCACTAGGCTACTAAAGTGAACCACAAACCTCACTTTGTGTATTTAGGAGCTGAATAATAATTTATTTACAATAACATCGTCTACACTTAAAGCCATAAGTGTCTCTTTTGTTGTCCCTCATAAAACCTAAGAATTTCAAACTTGGGCATAATGGTTTACAGTGCCTAGAATCATTTTCATTTCATTTTACTTCATAATTAGTTCAGATCTACAAAATCTTGCCAAATAACATTTATTATTACTAAATAACAATACCACTTGATGCCCTATAACATAAAGAGGTAAAATAATGTAGATACATGACATACATCTATTATACCTTAATGGATATTACGTAAACAAAAAAAGAATATCACATACCCTTAAACAAATGGAAATGTATATGTCCAGAATAATAAAATAATGGAGTTAGCAAGAAATAAAGGAATACTCACGTTTGCTCAGCAGCCCAGCTACTGTCTTCTTCTATTCTGAGGGGCTCGTCAAAATCAACACCTCGACCCTACACACACACACACACACACACACACACACACACACACACGGTAAACATATGTTCTGGGGACTTCCCATTATGATTATCTTAGCTTGTTAATGCTGTACCTATACCCAACCCTAACCTTAACTTCAGTAATCAAAAAGAATAAAGAACCAAAAATAGAATTAGATTCTTTCTAAAAGAGTTTAGGTTTGCTTTTCAAATAAAGGTAATAATTCCTTGTGGAGACCAGCAAAATGCCCCCACAAGGTAAAAAAAGTAAGATCTTTCTATCCTTGTGGGGACATTTGGTCCTCAGAATGATATACAAAGTTGGGACACACACACACACACACACACACACACACACACACACACACCCACCCCTGTCATCTCCAGCTACAACCTGCCACGTGACATCACTGTATAGCACTCACTGGCTGAATTTCATAAAGAACCATTGTTAATGTTGCTAACAAACACACACACACACACACACACACACTGTCTACTCTATAGACTAGGTCTTGGTCACTGACTGCATCTTGGGCAACATTTTCTTAGATTTTTGAGAATTACACCTCTTACCACTTGATATATACCAAAGATTGTCGCTTCATCAAAAATAGCAATTTTGCAAGCAACTATAACTCTATAAATGGCTTTGTTGCATCATATGTAATAATTATATTACAATATAGTACTTTCACAATATTATTATGAAGCTGAAATGATCCATTACAACATTATATATCCTTGTAGTGGTTTGGACATTTGTGTGACTGCAGCAGTTCTATTGTGTAACAAGAAAAGGGGCGGTGATTAAAAAAGATACATAAAAACCCAAAATGAAAGTGCATAGCAGCACTGTGTTTGCTTAGGTGGCACTTATTTGATGACGTCATTGTGCTGTCTGGCTTTATAACATCAGGTTAGATCGGCAGTTATTCAAACACATGTAGCATCATTTCATTTTGATGACGTAACACGTTTGAGAAGTGGTACCTTGATGTAGTTGACGAATCGAGAGCTGAAGGAAGAATCTCTGTAACTGAACTGTTCCTTCAGAGAGTCTGAGGAGCTTCTGTCTGCTACAGAAATCACACACAAACATGGCCATGGCTTACTGTAAAACCTAGTTTTGCTCAATTACTGTTGATCCATGAGACACTAACACATCTTAGTTCCTGAAAAAGTCATATAACCTTTGATCATTTTGACATTTGCAATCATTTTTTATTTGTCATTAATATCAGGAATAACACAAACAATGTTGATCCAACAACAATACGTAATGGATGATCCAATCCAATTCAAAACACATGCTCAGCTTCTGGCATACTAAATTGACTTTAGATGTTTAAACCAGATAAAATTTGACCATACAAATAATCAAAGTTCCCAATATAAATATATACAAGTATATATCGATGAGCCAAAACATTGTGACCACATGGGTCTGCAATAATGCTTAGGTGGACCTTTTCAAATTGACATCTACATGAATGATCAGAGCCAGTTATTCTATAGATATATATAAAAATGCTCTCATAGGCTACTTTTGGGTAGCGTACCTCTTTGTGAGAGATCATTGACATCCCTCTACGACGCACTTGGAGACATTTTGCCCAGTTGATAAATGTTGAGAGGCGGTGCAGTTTTGCAGTTCCTATCTGGGTGCTTTATTTTCAGTCAATGAGTGCATTTTTCATCTTTGTAGGCTTTAACCAAGTTCTTGTTTTAATAGGACTGTTTAACAATGTAACAGAAAAACATGCCCTACTAGATCCACACAGGAAAAACCTGGCGAACTAGGAAGTCTGACCTGAACGCAGGTGTTCATCCTGAATCTGAATGTGCAAAACGTCTCCCACATATCTCTCATCGTATCTTTTCCGCTCTAAATATATGTTGGCTCTTAATGCTGCTGTGCTAATTTTGTGCAGAGTTTTGATAAAGCGGACTCTAATAAATGACTGTTGAAGGCTGTAAGTGGTTTGTTACATCCAACTTGTTTGGTTCTCCCTAAAGCTTTCAGCACCCCTCCAACAATTCCCTCTGTATGCTGACAGTGACTTCCTGTTGAGTGCCTGCACTTCATGTGCTAGGCCCTGCTCCAGGTTAATCCAGGATCACACACTCCCACCCATGCCGAATTACATAAGGCGGTTTTCATTGGGGGAGGGGGTTGTGGCGAGGGTTGCTAGCAAGAGGATGTGCAGGTCCCACTCCTTTTATTTCCTACAGATATTGTGTGTGTGTGTGTGTGTGTGTGTGTGTGTGTGTGTGTACCTGTCAGACCGCTGATATACTCTGTGGAATCATCTTTACTCAATCTGTCCTCCTCAGTGATATTTGACATGGGCACATTTAGACTTAGACTGTCTTCATCTGATGGCTAAAACACACACACAGACACATACACGCGCACACACACACACACACACGCACACACACACACACACACACACACACACACAACATATATCAGTGGCTGCCGTTTGACAGTGTGTGTAATGTCCTATAAAGCCTTTTGGGGGACCTACAAGTAAGGCAGAAGTAAATGAAGTCCCAAAGTCTGAAAAACGTCTGTGTCCTAAATCTCAGAGTACAGAAATATACAGGATACATAATGAGTATAGCAGCACACTTATTTAGTGTGTGTCATGTGAACTGGGACACAGGCCTCTCCGTTTTAAAACTGTGCCACTTGTAACCAGGTGTGCAGCTCTTCTCCCATTCAAATAGAAGATGCTTGCAATAAGACAGTTCAACTAGCATGGTACTCCGGTTCTCAACCACCTCGGAACTTGTCGAATTCAGTTCTCTCTGTATTTTGACCAGAGAAATGTGTCTCGGATCTCGTCATTTGCTCGGTACCCAGTACATTTGTTTAAACTCCTATGAGTCTCAACTCGATACACGATTCAGTACAGGACTGTATACGATTCAGTATAGGACTATGGTAGCCTAGCGGGTAAGGTACTGGACTATGGAGCAGAAGGTATAGGGTTCAAATCCCACCTCTGCCAAGCTGCCACAGTTGGGTCCTTGAGCAAGACCCTTAACCCACAATTGCTTGGATTGGAAGCTTGTATCAGTTGTAAGTCGCTCTGGATAAGGGTGTCTGCTAAATGCTGTACATGTAAATGTGATTCAGTCTCACAATAGCTCTTTCCCAGTGAAGTACTAATACAGTCCTGTATTAGTGCAAATAAGTGTCCACTAACCTAAAAAGGATAGTACTGGCAGCCAACCAAAATGGAAATCCTGTCCTGAATCCTCCAGAACACAGGCTGCAGTTGGCAATAGCAGCTATGCTAGTGCCAATGAGTTCACCAATAGAGTGACTGTTTTCACTATCAATACATTACTCACTTAATAACATGAGATTTTTCAACACTTTATTATACACAAAACTTAGTGTATAATAAAGTGTTGAAAAATCCCATGTTATTAGGTGAATAATGGATTGATAGTGGCCATCTGTAGGTTAACTTACTTATCATTACTTATCATAGGCTCCGCTATGACACAATATAGACCGCTCTACCAAACACTCGTTAAA